>JAMOIN010000324.1:0-129947 GCA_024666655.1 Dascyllus trimaculatus | reverse complement strand
GTCACTTTGGACGACCGAGTTGTTTTCAACACACTGTAGAATCAAAGCTAACTGTGGTAAAACGAGTTCAAACAAAGAGGAAGGGATGAAGTGATGGAGCAGAAGGCAATAAAATACCAGGCATGACAGCAGCAAGCTCATGAAACCACGTTAAAACTGCATCATTCAAAGTTTTACTGAGTCCGACTCTACATGCAGTGTCTCTGTACGCCTCAGTTCTACTGTACACTCTTAAAAATGATCCTTGGGCTCAACAAAAGGCAGCTCAGTGTTTTCGAGTTGGAGGAATTAGTTTGTCCTTTGAACTGTTTAACGACTGGTAGCATAAACACAAGTTTTAAGGTTGGTTCCTCCCAAAGATTAGACGGTTCTCATCAGTATTTCCATGTTGTTTAAAGACTTTTAATTACCAGAATTATCAGCACAAGTTTTTAATCTGACATTTATTCAATCAAGTTGGACTTTCTCCAGTAGCTTTATGAGTCTCTTTGTGCACAAGAAATTAATTCAGCAACCAAATCCTGTCTTATCAACTCTGGTTTTGTTCATTTTGAGCTGCAGCTGATCTTCAGGACACGATATTTAAATCCTGAAAACAGCAAATCCTTTGTTTAAATACAGACAACATGAGGTCGATGCAGTCAGCAGTCATATCGCGTCAACCCGGCCCATCTTATTAATGTTGGTCAGATCAGCTACAGTCCCTGTATCCGTGAAGTAGCCACCTTATATTTATGTTATTATCTATATATATGTTCAGGCTTTATAAACCCTCCCCATGCTTGGGTTCCAGAAGCCTTAGAAGACCAACGTTTGTTCGACATCGTAGGGCTGAAATAAACCCAACACAGCGACCAGACGTCCATGTGGAACGGACAAGATGCTGAACGCTGCTGTACACGGGAGACGGAGGAGGCTGATGCTACGAGCCAATCAGAGCCCAGGATGCAGAACCCAGCGCTCTGATTGGTCGCCTCCCATCCATCAGCCAATAGCGTGCCGTGTAGCATCTCAAACTAGCTCAACAGGAAGTAGCTGAGTTTTCCATAGAGTCTTTGTTTACGTGTTTTATTTCCATTTAATATTCTTCTGGATGCAACATTAGATATATACAATTTAAAAATCCAGTGAACGGTGACGTAGCGAGAGACGACTGTATCTAAACATCAAGAAAGAAGAAGGTCATGCATGTCAGAAAATGCGAGAGGCTCCTGGCTGCAGACGTCCACTGTGAGGACAGGAAATGCACGGGATGCATTACAAAATAAAATCGTGTAGTATTAATTGCTAATGCATTAGCAATACAACATAAAATCTACTAGACCACTGTCTATAGTAAATATCGTTTTAATTTATATATTAAACTTGTGATTATTTTGAGAATGAGCCCCATTGTGAGTTTTATTCCTGCTAACAGAAAAATCCTTAAATGTTATTTTAATGCTCAGTTACAGTCATAAGAATAGAACAAAGACATGCTACAGGTGATGAAGACACACAATAATTACTAATATAATGACAAAGTCGGCGACCGGGGACATTAAATAACAAAAGTGTGACCGTTAGATTCCCGTAAAACTACTTCTATCCTGCTACAGAACCGTCAGAGCCAGCGGCAGATTTCAAAAAGTCTAGCCCAGCTAAGGCTGCTGTCAGTGGGGAGCTGTGAACGCTGACCGCCTGGTAGTAGCTGTCTAACGGGGACACTCACATCTCCGAAATCATTGGAGTAAATTTTTAAGCAGAATTTATCTGATAAATTGACCACAGATTTGATGTTTATACAACCACTTTATGGCCTCAAATAATCTTAAAACTAAATGTTGTGTCACATCATGGTCGTACCGTAAACTGAGAAACAGCCACAACCACTCGTTAAATGGCTGCTTCTTCTTCTTCGTTTGATTTAATTAGCGGTTAGCAAACCAACTTCACATGCATCACCGCCACCTACTGGACGCTTTAAATGTCCTTTCCTTTTTTTTACCCGTTACTTCCTGTCCTCACAGTGGAGGTCTGCAGCCAGGTGCTCTTGGGTGAAAGAGCTCAGACCTGATCAGCTGAACATCCTAATTAACCAGCAGTCCAAAGACAGAGGGGACAATACAGGACCTGGTTTAGCAGCAAGGCTAGGCTAACTGATGTAGCGAGGCTAATGCTTTATTCTGCTTTCACTGCCTCCTTTTTCAAACATCAGGATGTGACCCAGCATGGATCAGGACAGGTAGGACTGATTAAAGACCTTCAGAAAAGGCAAAGAAGCATCAACAAACTAGGATCCAGGACCAGCCGTGTTAGGAAGAATAAACATGTCATGTCAGCTTGATGAAGACAACAGGATGGAGATCTGTAGCACAATGAGGAGGTTGAGGTTGGTTTCTGGGTTCTGTGGAAATAAATTTGGTTACTTTGGAAGCAATTCTGTGATGCAATGTTCCTCACTTTTCCTGACTTTGTGTAGATCTGAAATTTAATTCAAAATGGTCGTAAAAAGCTCTTTAAAAAGTCTTAAATTTGTTTAAACCTGCAGTAACCTGGTTTTTGGTCTATGTCTGTTTTGGAGTTCCAGCCCCCCCTGGAGAAAACTGCACCAGCCTCCACTGATATCAACACCATTCCCTCTACATAGAGGAACCAGACAGGGATGCCCACTCTCTCCATCACTATTTGCCATATTCATTGAACCTTTAGCAGCAGCAATACGCCAGAACCACAACATCCAAGGCAGCCGTGTTTCCAGTTACCATCACAAGATCAGCCTGTATGCAGATGACATGTTATTGTACCTCCAGTCCACATCCAACTCGCTGCAAGGAGTCATAAAGCTCATTAATCAGTTCTCAGAAATATCAGATTACTCAATGAATTGGACCAAATCTACCATCATCCATTGAGTGTGGGGGACTGGATGGCTGCATCCCCACATGCACCCCCTCCCTCACCTGTCGGCCACATTAAATACTGAGGCATAAACATTTCCCCCAGGCTGTCACAATGGTTCACATTAAATTTAATCACCCCACTACTCAAAACCATTGAAGATGATCTCAACCGTTGGATGAATTTGCCACTTTCTCTCATTGGTAGAAGAGCCTCAGTCAAAATGTCAACACCACCCAGAATCAATAATAGACAATATATTTCTGAAGCAATATAATGGGCTGATCAAAGAATTTCTTTGGAACGGTAAGAAAGCAAGAATTGGATTAAGAAAACTCACAGCTTTGAGGGATTGTGGAGGTCTCGCTCTTCCTGACCTGGAATTATATAATCTTGCATTTGAAATGCACAAATTATCTAGACATTGGAAAGATGAAGACGCAGATGTTGGGTGGATTAAGATTGAAAAGAAAATAGCAGCTCCGTTTAATATCATCCAAGTTCTCTCGCAAAAGCCTACAAATTCAATACAACAGAATCCAATCTTACAACCTTCACAGTGGGCATGGGCACAAGCTCATAAGAGATTGGGAACTTCTCCCTATAAACAGATTTATTCTTCTGTGTGGAATAATCCATTAGTGCACATCGGAAAGTCTTCCTTTTTGTGGTGGAAGTGGCTTGAACAAGGGGTGCAAAAAATCGAACATTTATATCAAAATGATGATTTTAGGACAATCAATGTGTTAAAAGAAACATTCAACTTGACTGATAAAGAGGATTTCTGGAAATATTTACAGATTAGGAGCAGTGTGGGTTCAGTTTTCAGTCTAAATCAGATACAGTGTGAAAATACATTGCAGGATTGGATGGATCTACCAAGTCACCTTCAGTCAGCATCGGTGTTCTACAGGAAACCTTTGTCTTATCGAGGTACTGTATCTCTGTGTGATGGTCTAAGATTGAGTTGGCAAAGGGATCTACAATCTGAGATTAACGAAGAGGCTTGGAAGAATATCATTTCAAACATAGGATGGGCAACTAGAGATGCAAGAAGTACATTTATCCACTATAAAACTGTGCATAGATATTATTTTACACCTTCGAGGTTATTTAAAATGGGCTGATTACAAAATGATACTTGCTGGAAATGTGGAACAGACACTGGTACATATCTCCATTGTTTCTGGGAATGTCCTTTAGTTTTTCCATTTTGGACTGAAGTTGTCCAGAACTTGGATAAAAGGACAGGCTTGTCTTTCCCAACTGTGCCTCAGCTGTGCTTGCTGGGAGACACATCTCTCATGGCCCCGAGTTCACCAAAGAAATGTCCGGCTTGGTGTCGCTGCATTTGTGGTGGCTGCCGGATTAATCCTACGGATCTGGAAGAGCCCTCAGAAACCCAGAATTGAGGAGTGGGTGAAACTGATGACTGAGACATTCATTTCCAAGCTTCATAATGTCCAGGATAAAACCAACAAAACATGGATATATTTTAAGTCATTTACTAGAAAACAAGACTCTGCCGTCATTAGAATAACTTGATTGTGCCACATTCTGTTCTTGTGGTTTTTGGGGTTTTTTTTTCTCTTGTTTTTTTTAAATTATTATTATTATTATTATTTGTATATGCTTTTGTTCTTGTCTATTGATAAAGGAAAAGTCAATAAAAACTTAAATGACAAAAAAAAACAAAAAGAAAAACACCACCCAAAATCAATCATGTTTTTACGATGATCCCAATTCAACCTACGACCAACTGGTTTCAATCACTGGATTCTATAACACACAAATTCTACTGGAAAAATACAAAAACCAAGGATCAAACTTGCGACATTACAAAAAAGCAAAACACCAGGTGGTCTAGAGGCAGCCAGTTTTCATTTTTATCTTCTCTCCAACCAGTTACAGTATATTTATAAATGGATTAATCACACAACACAGCCTCATTCATGGACAGAACCAGAACAAGCACAGTGCAAACCCATCTTAATGTCCGACCTCCCGTTCCTCAACACCAGTTTAAAACTGCACAGCCTCTTCAACAGTACAGTGATCTCCATGGCTCTGACAGCTTGGTGGAAAATCAAATCCACATTCACCCCCTGCAAATACACTCCTATCTGGAATAACCCAAACTTCACACACACAATAATAATTCACCCCTAGATTTCATCACCTGGATAAAAAGGACTCACACACCTACAGCACATCTTCCATAATGATGAACTAATGACATCTGAGAATCTCATTCACACCTACGGCATTGGGACCGACCAGCATCTTCAGTGTTTTCAATTCAAATCACTTCTCAAAGCCAAAATTAACAGAACTAATAATAACCTACAAGCTCCAGTAGTGACAAGAGAATTATTAGAGATTAAAAACACAAAGAAACTACGATCCAAATTATACAGACTACTACTAAACCAAGACACAGCCACATCACTTCCCACACAAACATGGAAAATGAGCCACTGGTTGGTCCCAATGCTGATTACTGGTCACAAATCTGCCGGAACACTTTCATAATGTCAACAAATACAAGTTTGCATCTAATACAGTCTAAAGTCGTCCACAGAACTCACCTCACCACACATAAAACACATCAAATGGGCCTCATAGACAGACATTTGCTCATCCTGCACTCTAAACACTGGAGATAACTACTATCATGCCATGTGGCTCCGTCCCCCAGTACAAACCTTCTGGGAGGGGCTCATTGGAAAAATGTCCCATTTGTTGGGATGCAGCTTCCATTATCCCCCCACTCTGTTTACTAGGAGACCTCACAGTAATTATTAGGGTCCCAGCACTACAGTGCAAGGACCCTGTTGTTCCTGCTGTGTTTCTTTGGCGGTTTCTTTTTCTTTTGACCCCCTAAACGTGCTCAAAAACTCCCTTAATTTGGCACACACATCAGGACTGGTGACAAATTTGATATTTTGGGGGAATTACACATATGAATGGCAAAATGACTCAATAGCGCCAAATTGGGCTTTAGTGGAGTTTATACGGCTAGTTTCACGTAAACTCATGAAATTTGGTACACAGGTACAGTAGCCCGAGACAAAAACATTCCTGCTGTGAAAATTTCACAAAAAGCTCAACGGCGCCCCCTACAGCATGTGGTGCGCAGGCTTTGGAATTTAACGAACTCCTCCCAGAATTTTTATCCCATCTTCACCAAATTCACTGTGTGGCATCTAGACCCATCCAGGATCAAAAGTTATTAAAATCTCGTGGCTGCGTCACACGGTGTGGGCGTGGCATGGTGGCCATTTTGAACAAAATCGCCATATGGAACGAAACAGGTTTTGGAGGTGAAGGGATCCATGTAAAATCACCAAATCCCCACAAATCCTCATTAATCTCAAGAACTAACAATTGATATACAATTGAGGAATGGACGTGGTCAAACGGCTCCACAGCGCCCCCTACAAATATTCAAACACTCATATAAAATCACTGCTTTATGGTATAAGCATGAAATTTGGTACACATGTACAGTATCCCAAGACCAACAGATCTGCACACTCCAAATTTCAAACAGCTCCACAGCGCCCTCTAGAAATTTCAAAAAATCATATAAAATCAGTGCTTTGTCCTACAGACATCGAATTTGGTGCATGTGCAGAGCAGGATGAGACAAACACTATTGAGAGCTATAAAAGTTCCGATTGTCTCCAAAGCAGTGGTGCGATGAGGAGCGAGGGCCCATCCGACGCTGCTTGTAGCTTTAATTAATACTTAGAGCCAGAACCACAGCCAAAAAGACCACTGAGGAACTGGAAAACTAGACACAAACTCAGCACATCACACTGGTTAAATATCCTTACACAATACATATGAATGGAAAAATCCTCAGCTGCTCTCCAAGACCAAACTCATTATTTTGAACCAACCTGGACCCTCTTCTTCTCAGAGCCCTACACCTGCTGCCTGTGAGCCTGTGGCCCCAACCCGTTAAGGGATGGATTAAAAACATGACTAAAGCATTGCTGTTATCATTATTATTCCTTTTGTTATCTTGTTTTCTTTATTTTTCAATTGCTTCTTAGTTTTTCATTGCTTTTTGTTTGACTTCACGTTTTGCCCCTAAACTTTGTTCATTTTACTCATCATACACTCAAGCAATAGGACATTCTGAACACTTGTGACTGATACTCCCCACTCCTGTCTCATCTGTGTTCACCTTTTTAAATATTATTATAGTTGTTGTTTTTGTTTACTTGTTTGTTATGTGGTGGTTGTTTTTATTGTCTTCCATTGCTTTTCCAAACATTCCTGCTATTTCTTGTTTGGATTGTTCATATTTCACTTTACTCCTTTGTACGTCTTGTTAAATGTTTGCACATAAAATTTTAAAAAATACAAAAAAAATATGTGAACTGATGAGAATCAGCTGAAGGGCTTTCCAGCATGTTCCAGTGACTGTATTCGTGTCCTCAGTGTGATTTCCTTCATCTTCCAGCAGGTCTGCTTACATGTCCCGTAGTTGCAGTCCCCGGCCAGCAGGTGGAGCTGTGTGCAGCAGGCAGCTAAAGCGGACGGCAGCCACTAACAGAGGGAGACGTCACACAGCACAAGTACTGCCGAGGAACACAGACACAGGTAAGATGCTGTGTTTGTCATCATTTTACAGGTAAGAGCCCAGAAATCACAAGTAGGAGGAAATATTAGAGTAATATGACATGTATGAGCCTCAGACTGTGACATGTAGTGGTTTGGAACGTGACTTTAACGGAGACGAGTGAGGCCGCCGTAACGAGTGGAAGCTAAACATGGCGACGGGGCGCTAATAAAGGTAGAAAAGGAGCTTTAAAAACGGTCTTCTAGCGGGAGAAAACGAGCAGCCGGAGATAAAATCACAAACAGGGCTGGGAGCTGAGGCTGACGAAGGAGCTGGAAGGGCTTAAAGCTCTATTTGTGTGTGTGAATGAGCGAAGGCTAACGGGACAAATGCTAACGGTAAAGTCCGCGCGCTTTGCAGCTTTGACCGACGTCAGTTTCCGGTGAGTTTTCAGAATAAGAGCAGAACGTTATAGCGAACATGGCCGATCTTTTGCATTTCAAAATAAGAGTTTATATGGAGGACATGATGTCAGTATTAGATTGTAATGTTATTTCTGAGCAACATAGAGTAGGACAGAGACAATAATAAATAGTGATGAGTTAAAGACAGTTAAGGTTAAGTTAAAAAGGTGAAACGGTTCATGACAGAATAAGTGAAGGTTAAAAAGAAGTTTAGTGAGAATAAATACTGCTGGTGGAAAATGTTGTTTACAGGATGGACTATTACATGTTTCATGGTTGTAATTTGAATGTTCCTGATCTGATCAAGTGGAATCGTGTGTTCTGAATTGTGACAGCTCAAGTTCTGTGAAGCAACACAGACTTTAAGACTGCTGTGTTTGTCATCATTTCCACAGGAATAAGAACATTAATATGCTACACCAAGGATGGACTGCGGCGTCCTTCTTAAAGTGTAACATGCACACATTCAGAAACAGAAGTGTTTATTTCCTCAACCAGACTGGTACTAAATAATCTGGGTGTTGCTCCATTGGAAGACTTCCTTTAGTCCTTTTCAGCCATGTTTTTCTGAGCCCATGACTTTGGCTTCAGACTGCACAGCTTTTATAGGCAACAATAAGATGGAAAAATGAAAACGTATTGCAATGAATTGTGGGTAATTAAACTAGTGAAGTCTGCTGAAGTCTGCACCCCAAGCAGACTCTGTGGAAGTCTACAGAAAGTCCTCTTGAGGCCCCTTGTGGACTGGATGAATTGTGGATTTGGACGGCCCTCAGCCCTCCTGGACTTCCTGTGAATGAGTCCACAAGTGAGATGAAGTCTGGAGATCTGGGTTCAGCCATGCTGTTGTAACGTTTGTTGAATGGAAGCTGCCATGTTGGTTTGCTTTTACACTTCTTCTTTAATAAAGCGTTGGAAACAGAAGTATGCATCTCTCCAGTCAAATCCCCGAAGGTGAACTCGCTCCGCCCACATTACCCAGAATGCATCAGGACAAGACTTGTGTGGACTGAAGCAGCCAAGTTTCCCATAATGCATTTCGCTCCAACCGGCGTCAAAGACCGAGGAGGAACCTTTGAACGGTGATGCAGGTTAGTAGTAAATACTGCTGTTATTGTGACACTAAATGTAGTTGAGAGATGATGTGAGCAGAGACAGTGGTTGTATGAACGTCACATCTGAGCTGAATTCATCCAGATGAGGCCTGATATAAAATTTACTCCAACGCTTTCAGAGATGTGAGCGTCCCGGTTAGACCGCTACCACAGGGAGGTCAGCGCTCACAGTAGCCCGCTGAGATCGGCCTTATCTGGGCTGGACTTTCTGACATCTGCCGCCGGCTCTGATGGTTCTGTAGCAGTTAAACAGAGATAGAAGTAGTTTTAGGTTCATCTAACGGTCACACTCTGACCTCACAGTGGAGTTTTCATATAGTTCATCACTTTCTACTGTTATTTAATGTCCTCCATGGCTGACTTTGTTGTTCTATTAGTGATGATTGTCTGGTCTTCATTACCTGTAGTGTGACTATGTTCTATTCTTATGACTGTAACTGCATTAAAACTAACATTTGAGCATTATTCTGTTGGAGGGACAGCTGAAGAAACCCAGATCCTCACTGACTGCTGGAGACTCCACAGACAGAACATCAGCAGCTCCATCCGTGGACCTTCAGCAGCATCTGGACCAGCCTGATGGAGTTAATGGAGCCTGAAGGCTGATCAGCTCCACTGGAGAACATCAGGAGGAGGAGAGGCGTCATGTTTTTAATCTGTCCATGTGTTTTATAAGAGACTGTAGTCCTGTAATCAAATGAAGCCTCTTAAATCCAATCATTAAATATCTTTTAAACTGTATTGTAAATATTAGTTGTTGAAGCCAGAATGAAATGTTCCTCTAATCTGACCTGTTGGATCAGACGCTGCTTCTGTTTGAAAGGTTTCTGTTCTATTAGCTGACAGGCAGAGGAAGAACTCACCTGGAAGAGCTCACCTTTGGTTGTCTGCTATCCCTCCCTCCTCATCCCCACTCCCGACCCAAGCGGTCCAGGCAGATGTCCTCCCTCCCTGAGCCTGGTTCTGCCAGAGGTTCTTCTTCCCCTCCCTGTCCTAGGGGGTTTTTGGTTCCTTCCCACGGTCGCTGACTGCTGCTCAGAGGGAATCCAGATGCAGCTATGGACTGTTGGGTTTTAATCCGCTGACTGGTTGCTTTATGAAATGTCAGGAAACAGTGAAAGCTCTGAAAACTGGAACCAGAACAGACGTGAGACTTCTCCACGTGTGGTTCTGAGCTGAACTTGTGCTCTTATGAATGTGGACTTTCTCCAGAGTTGATCTCAGAACGTCTCTGTATGATGCTGTGATTTCAGAGCACAGAGACTCAGAGATCCACAGAGATGAGAGAAGCTGCAGCACCAACACACCACCAGCAGATGGAGCTCTGACTCCATGTTTCTGCAGGTATCCTCAGCTTCAGGAGCCACTGAGTCCTTTCACTAAAGTAATGCACAGAGCTGAGTATTACTGCACTGCTCTGGTTGGACAGTTTGAGTTCCTGATGAAGAACAAAACGTGATCAGGTTCTAAGATGTGAAGTGTTGGTCTGAATAAAAGCAGAAGACAGGAAGAAGAAGCAGCTGAAAGGAGCTCCATGAATATTAACTCACTGGCTGCCAGCCATTTTCAGAATTCATACCCCCCTCACTGCCAGCCATTTTCAAGCATTTTGACTGATTTTTCAAGACCCACAGAATATTTTGTACTATGACCCTGTAAAATCTGAAACCAGATTCTGAAAGAGTAGACTTTCTACTTTCATCAGTAAAAAAAAAGTTTGTTTCCAGCTTGTTTCGTTCTTCTGTAATCAGCTGTTGAATAGAGGCAAGTTTCACTCAAAATGCCAGTTTCTGACCAAAAAGCTGAGAAAACAGGTTTTGGTGAAAAGAAACGTGTCCAGCAGAACAGAAACTTTGAGGCTCATGTTTTTAGCTTTAGTGATGCCTCAAACATCTGAACACTGGTTCCTTCTATCAAACAATAAAAACAACACGAAGAAAGGGCTTTGGATGGCAAAATTATTTTATTATTTCACAAATGTATAACAATGTACAATGACAATTTTTACATCTGACAAAAATGTATGAACTTATTTCCAGGTTTGTGTTTATGGATGTGAATCTGGTGGGGTTGGGGTCTTCCTCACGACCTCTGCAGGATGGACGACCTGTAAATTATAGAAATACATACAATTACCATAAAAATACATGTGTTTGCTGCAGTGTGATGTGGAGAAAGATGATTTTTTTTACCTTGCTTCTTAGCGCTGCCAACACGAGTGGGATCTCTGCTGGATGCACCATCTGTAGATTGCTTCACGTCAGTACTGGCAACAGATTTTACAGTAGTTTATATGATGTAGTGGAACTAAATGGGGTTCATCTGGCCTGGATTGAAGGAGGGGGGATCGCTTTGAGGTCGGGATCGCGTTCATGTCGGGACCGATTATCTGTCAAACCATGCTCAAAACGATCGCAGTAAAAGTTAGCTAGCTAGCAAGTTAGCAAATCAAATGGATCTTTATTTATAAAGCAGGTTAGTTCTCACCTCCTTCATGTCTTCTGGAGAATCTGGAACGAGGCTCTGCTGCTCCGGTTGACCCAGACGGCAGCCGATCATCTGGAGAATCTGGATCAGGATCTGAATTCATCCGATCCAGATTCGTCTGAGCTGGACTGTGGAGAAATGCGGAGTTGTGAAACGCTCCGACTATCACCGCTTGGCCCGGGTTGATGATCGTCTTCTCTCACGATCGCGACTCTCAATAGTCAGCTTAGTGCCTCACATGCTCTGCTCCAGTGTGAGCTGCCTGAACTTAACCGTCTTCTCTCGTTGCGCCATTTTCTCCATAACTCTCGACCTCTTCTCGGCTATATGCCATTATCGCGGCTCATGTCTCATCCAGATCGTTGCACTGCTGCCACCTACAGGGCTCCAGATGGTCACTACACAACAGTACAAGTCTGAAATTTATAGGAGAGCTCAGCCAGAATGTCCCCTACCGCCTCCCGTTGAAAAACAGCTTTGACGTAAAAAGACGTCAATGGCAGTCAATGAGTTAAAGAGGTCTGAGGACAGGAAGTCTGATGGATGTTCAGTGAACCTCTGTGTGTGTCTTGTGATGTGATGTGTGTGTCTGCAGCGTGTTGTGTGGATGAGTGTTTGATGGTTGCAGGTTGATGAGCAGCAGGCTGAGCTCAGAGATAAAGTGGACTTTGTGGCCACACAGCGACTGTCTGTGGTGGAGACGCTGAACTTCAGGCCCATAGAGACGGTGGACAGCTCTGGAGGTTCCACTGCATCACAGCTGTGGTCCTGTGGAGTTCTGGTGTCACTGTGCAGAGCTCAGGTTCACTGGTCACACCTGAGAGAGTCTGATCCAATGAGAGGAAACCTGTGGATCTAGTGGCAGCGTTCTTCTGTCAGTGGTGGAACAACGACTGCAGCAGCAACGTGTCTGATGGATAAATGTGTGTTCAGCTGATCAGAACGTCTGTTGGAGGCAGGAAACCACACAGCTGGGTGGAGTCATGTGATTCACAGGAAACAGGAGGAGCAGCTCTGAGTGGTTCTAGGAAATGACAGAGTTCAGCCTCCATTTTAGCGTCAACAGAAGAGGAGAACAAGGTGAGTGTTGGTCCAACATTATGACTGTTCTGCTGTCAGAAAACAAGGATGAGCCTCTGAACCTTGTTCCTGTTCTGTTCTGGGTGTTCTTATATCACAGGAGTGTTTTCATGCTGACTGCTGAGGAGCTTCTATCTGCTGAAATGATCTTTACTAGAACACTTTCACTTTCTCCTCCATTTTAAACTGGGCAGATATTTAAAGCTGTCAGTAACTAGAGGTGTGTTGGTGCAGCAGAGACCAGGTCCAGAAGAAGGAACCACTGCTGGGTCCACCTTGATAAACTGGATGTGGAAGTGTTTAAATGACTTTGTAGGACAGTTTTCCAGCAGAATGAAGAGTCTGACGTGTCAGAGATCAGCTGTAGACGCTGTTTGAGCAACATGAGGATTTATTATCAGAGGAGGAAAATAAAGAGGAAACAAGGAAAGAGGAAACAAGTGTTCAGTTTTCTCTCTGAGGACGTTTTCAGATTCCACCTCTGTGGACACAAAGAACCTGAATGAAGACAAACATGAACTTTATTATTTCTGAACTCACAGTCAGTGTTGCTGGTTTTCCTCTCAGACTGACTCCAGTCCTCAAGATGAGTGTTCGTGAGGAGGAGGAGGAGTTTCCAGCCTCCAGCCGTCTGTCTATGAAGAGTGACTGGTCCAATGAAGAGCCTCCAGACTTCAGAGAAGAACCTGGACCCTCAGACTCAAAGTAAGAACACATGAACAAACCTTTACACCTCATTTAGTTGACGCTCCTTTGTGTTGTTAGATGTCAGTAACTAGAGGTGTGTTGGTGCAGCAGAGACCAGGTCCAGCAGAAGGAACCACTGCTGGGTCCACCTTGATAAACTGGATGTGGAAGTGTTTAAATGACTTTGTAGGACAGTTTTCCAGCAGAATGAAGAGTCTGACGTGTCAGAGATCAGCTGTAGACGTCTGGGCTTGTTAGCAGACGTGGAATCTAAGAGTCAGGAAAGTCAATATTCAGAGTGGAGTTTGTAAATGCAGTGAAGAGAATGAGTGAAGGCTTCATGTGGGGGTCAGATGGATCCTGCAGTGGGAGGAGACAGACAGTTCTTCCTTGTGTCAAATCCACCTGGACTGAAGGGAAGCTTTTAGTCTGGACCAGAAGCACAGACACACAGGGCGGCTGTGGCTCAGGTGGTAGAGTGGGTTGTTCACTGATTGCAAGGTTGGTAGCTTGATCTCCGGCCCCCCTGCATACTGAAGTGTCCTTGGGCACGATACTGAACCCCAAGTTACTCCCAATGGCAGGCAAACACTTGGCATAGAGGCTCTTTTGCCACTGGTGTGTGAATGGGTGAATGCAAAACACATTGTCAAGCGCCTTGAACACCACCAGGGGTTAAAGTGGGCATGAACCCTCCGGAGCTGAGCTCCGAGGTGACAGAATTCAGCTTCAATTATTCAGTTCAAACTGGCAGTAGTGCCGCAGAATAGAGATTATTGTCTCATGCACAGCCTGAGTAGCTCTCTCACAAGCACCGAGATGCTCAGCAAATGTGAGCGCAACATCTCCCCCTGCTGGCCCCGCCTTGTTTAACATGCAGCATCTACCGAGTCAGTCACACCACTAGTGATGGGAATTCTGGCTCTTTTTAGAATCGGTTCTTACAACTAAAAAGAGCCGGTTCTTCAGATATTATGAGCTGGTCTTACAGCTGCTAAAAAAAAAACTAGAAAAGCCCTCAGAGAGCGCAGACCTCCGCCAAGCAGCTTCAGTCCACCCCCAACACAATCTCCCAGTGAAAAAGTATCCCTGTGTAGTCTGGTGAAATCAACACTGGACAGGACACAGAAATATATGTTGATTCTTTACTCTGAACAAATTAATTGAGGTTGCTCAATGGATAAAATAAGTAGGATAAAACAAGAAACTATCACAGTTTTGCTGCACTTTACACACAACGAAGCAGGCCAGTGGAAATTTCTGGTGCTGCTTGCTGTGCACTCACAAAAGGTCCTCCAAATAAAACTACACAGTACAAAAGTCTATCCAGTATTGTAAAGCTATACTAAGCTAAGCTAAAGACAACTACATAAAAGTAACTGTAGTGGCTCCCCACTTTTATAACAGAGTACACAAAGATATTACTAGCATCCCGAACATTCACATATTTTGTATGGAACGTTACAGATACAAATGTAATTACATACAGTTCAAATGTCCTACCGACAATGTGGCCTTCACCCCATCTGACCTAATGAACAGGCGCGGCCTCTAACGCGGCAGCTCCTAACAGCCTCCCAGCTTCTTAGACAACCGAAGATAAGAATGCCGGCCCAACCGTGCATATGTCGCTCAGGAAGGAAAGAGAACTCCGTCACTGTCGCTGTCTGTCGCGTGGAGACCCAAAATGTCATGTGGTCAGAGGGGGTTACCCCAAAAACAAGAGTTCCCTCTGGTGGCTTTTAGAGTAAACCACATTTAATTGTTTCACCTGGTTACACTTACATTAAAAAAAAAATTCCTGGATCCAGACGGTGATCCGGATCAGTCCCAAAATTTCATCATTTCTTCCTTGTCCCATTTCACACATTTCCTGAACATTTCATCCAAATCCGTCCATTACTTTTCAAGTTATTTTGCGCACAAACAAACAAACAAACAAACAAACACCGGCAAAAACATAACCTCCTTGGTGGAGGTAATGATTGTTTGCCACTGGAAATCAATGCAGCCTCTGACTGTAAGGGAATGGCTCCTATCGTACAGAGATATAATTCAGCTCGAGATATCTGTTGCCCAAATTCACGGAGTAAAGACCGAAAATATTCCTAGCTGGTCTGATTTATTAACTAAAATGGTACTTGATTAGACTGTAATTTACATCACAGTGTAACATTTGATATTTTTAGCGCTTAAACTGCAAGAAAAACTGAGAACGTTTGTTACATAAACATATGTACCCTGCATAATAGCTGTTCTGTACATAGCTATTATGTATATACTGCTATTTCTGTGGATGTCTTTGGCAGAGAAAATCAGCACCTGCTTTGTAGTGTGCTTATTACTGTAGGACATATTGTTACTGCATAACTCTATTCATTGGGGGAACCTGGACAGGGTTCTTTTTATTATTATTATTATTTTTTAATCATCTATTTATTTATTTATGTGTGTGTGTGTGTGTGTATAATATAACTGTTTGTAAAATTAGACTGTAATCACTAACCGCACATGAATAAAAAAGTTGACCAAAAAAAAAAAAAAGAACCGGCTCTTTGAGAGGCACCTGGCTGCAGACCTCCACTGTGAGGACAGGAAATGCCCGGGATGCATTACAAAATAAAATCGCATAGGCACTTCCGGTGGAATTAATTTTCACGCTAATGCATTAGCAATACAACGTAAAATCTACTAGACCATTGTCTGTAGTATATATGGTTTTAATTTATATATTAAACTTGTGATTATTTTGAGAATGAGCCCCATTGTGAGTTTTATGCCTGCTAACAGAAAAATCCTTAAATGCTATTTTTAATGCACAGTTACAGTCATAAGAATAGAACAAAGACGTGCTACAGGTGATGAAGACAACACAATAATCACTAATATAATGACAAAGTCGGCAACCGGGGACATTAAATAACAAAAATGTGACCGTTAGATTCCCGTAAAACTACTTCTATCCTGCTACAGAACCGTCAGAGCCAGCGGCAGATTTCAGAAAGTCTATCCGAGCTAAGGCTGCTGTCAGCGGGGAGCTGTGAGCGCTGACCGCCTGGTAGTAGCTGTCTAACGGGGACACTCACATCTAAGAAACCACTGGAGTCAATTCATAAGCAGAATTTATCTGATAAACTGACCACAGATTTGATGTTTATACAACCACTTTCTCGCATCAAATACTCTTAAAACTAAATGTTGTGTCACATCATGGTGGTACCATGGACCAGTACGCATGTTGAGAAACATCCACCACTGACGTTAAACGTCTGCTCCTTAGTTTGATTTAATTAGCGGTTAGCAAACCAACTTCACATGCGTCACTGCACCGGACTGGACGCTTTAAATGTCCTTTTCTTTTTTTTTTACTCATTACTTCCTGTCCTCACAGTGGAGGTCTGCAGCCAGGTACTCTTGGGCTCTTCTGGCTCCAATGTGGCTCTTCAGTACTGTGCTATATGTGTGTGTAACTGCCGCTGCGCTGCTGCACTTTAGTGTCCATGTTGTTCTTCCTGAGGATTCTCAGGAAATACTGGGTTTTGGGCAAGTCTCACAGTCTCGGGCTGGTTAATCAGAAAGTCTCTTCTCTGGGCACATGTGAGAGGGGGGAGACCCAGGGTGTTCAGCTTTGTGATCAGAATGTCCGGGATGATTGTATTGAATGCTGAGCTATAGTCCACAAAAAACATCCTCACAAAGCTCTACTGATGCTCCAGGTGGCTGAGTGCAGAGTGGATAGCTATGGTGATGACGTCCTCTGTGGATCTGTTAACCCAATATGCGAATTGGTGGAGGTGGAAGCTGAGGGGAAGACAACCCTTGATGTGATGAAGAACCAGCCTCTCAAAGTTTTTTCTCACTATAGGCGTGAGGGCCACAGGACGGTAATCATTGCAGCTGACAGGAGGTGACTTCTTTGGCACCAGAAAGATTGTGGCAAATTTTAGGCAAGGGGGAGATCACTGCTTGTTTCAGGGAGAGATTGAAAGTCTTGTTGAAGATGGGTGTGAGCTGGTGGGCACACACTCTGAGCACCTTGCCAGGTACTCCTTCTGGGCCGGCAGCCTTCCTGGGGTTCACTGCCAGGAGCACCCTCCCAACGTTATGCTCCTAAATAGTGAGTGGAGAGATGCTGGAACCTGGTGGGGGCAGGGCTGAGACCAGTGAGTGCCTTGGAGTCTCAAAACAAGCAAAGAAGCAGTTGAGCTCCTCTGACAGTGAAGCACTTACGTCCCTTGTTGGCACATCACAGCTCCTGTAATTTGTGATGTTCTGTAAACCCTGCCACACCTGCCGTGGGTTATTGCTGGAAAGGTGGGTCTCTATCCTCCTCTTATAGTCCTCTTTGGCTTTCTTGATTCCCTTTTTCAGATCAGCTCAAGCAGCACTGTATAGGGCCCTGTCACCAGACCTAATTGCAGCATCGCAGAAACTCAGGGGTTTGTGGACCTGGCTGGTCATCCAGGGTTGGGGAAAACTTGAATGTTTTTATCCACAGTCACGTTACCGATGCAGAACTTGACATAGTCTAGTACAGTCACTGTGAATATTTCCAGATCCTGGTGTTCAAATGAATCCCAGTCTGTGTGATCAAAGCAGTCCTGTAACTCTGAAAGTGCATTACCAGGCCAAGTTGTAATAGTCGTTGTTACAGGCCTGGTTCTTCGTCTTAGAGGGGTTCATGCTGTGGTGAGCAGCAGGGAGAGGTGGTCTTGTCTTTTTATTTTCAAGTAGAAAAAAACACATAAACATCCCATTAGAGAAAATGTGAAGTAGATTACCAAAACACCCTCAAGAGGCTTAAAAAGATGTGAATCTGCCAGAAAAACTACAAACACAAAGACTGTTCACAAATATAAAACATGACCACAAAACATGGTCTGACTGGCCCAGGTGGGAGAGGGTATGGCTCTGCAAGCATGCTTGATGTTAGAGTACACATGATCAAGAGTGTTCTCCCCTCTAGTAGGACATTTGATGAGCTGATGGAATTTCAGGAGTACAGTGTTCATATTAGCCTTATTAAAATCCCCTGCAATAATGCGAACGCCATCAGGGTGGGCTTGATGTTTGTTTACGTTGTTCAGCAGAAGAGAGAGCGTCGTGTTGACACTGGCATCAGCCAGGATATAGACAGCCGAGATGATCACTACAGTTAAATCTCTTGGTAGTAAAAAATCCGCCATCTGACAGACACATACTCCAAATCAGGGGAACAGTGCTTGTGAGTGATCACATTGTTGTTGCACCTGTCATTGTGCACATAAATACAGAGACACCGTCCCCTGCTCTTACCGGAGTCCACAGTCTGATACCAGCGGAGCAGAGTGCGGCCTGCTAGCTGCGCGCTAGCATCGAGGATCCTCGGGTGAAGCCAGGTCTCAGTAATGATCAGGATACAACAGTCCCGAACGTAGCAATTTTAAGCAAGTTGTAATTCCAGGTCCCCCGTTTTGTGTACCATGGATCTGGTGTGAGACAGGTACAGGCTCGGCAGAGGTGGCTAGTGTGGTTGCTTCCTTAGCCTTAGCAGGAGTCCTGACCTGCAGCCCTGCTTCAGACATTTGATTCAGGCCAGATTTTGTTTGGTTTGTAGGGAATTTCTCTCACTTCACTTTCAGTTGAGTGTTCCCAAAATGACTGTGCTATCAGAGAATCTCTCAGCGATTCATGTGAACAGAAACATGTTTGTGTTTGAGCAGACAGAGAGCAGAGTTTCCAGCCTCCAGCCGTCTGTCTATGAAAAGTGACTGGTCCAATGAAGAACCTCCAGACTTCAGTAAAGAACCTGAACCCTCAGACTCAAAGTAAGAACACTGCCTCTGACTGTTCCTATGACTCCTTTATGATTCCACCTGTCAGTTCTGTGTCGTGTCCCTGATGGTTGATTTTAGTTGGTCCATTCAAATGAACTCTGAAAAGGTTTCTGTGACTCCAATAGAAATCATTGGTCCTGTTTTCCTCTCAGCATCTCTGCCAGTAGAAAAGCTGTGATCTGATCAAAGAGGACGACTGCAGACATGAACCATGTGATCATATGCAGTTTGTGTGTTTAAACTACGGATGTGATCAGAGGATTGATCAGTGATTGATGAGAATACTAACATGTGTTTGAGCAGACAGAGAGCAGAGTTTCCAGCCTCCAGCCGTCTGTCTATGAAGAGTGACTGGTCCAACGACAGACCTCCAGACTTCAGAGAAGAACCTGAACCCTCAGACTCAAAGTAAGAAAATGTTTGTGCTGTAAACTGACCTGATGAAGATGATGGTTTAGGATGGAGGAAGATGCTCTGCTGAAACAGTCACACAGTGGTCAGAATGCAGAACTCTTCCAGACTGAGATGGATCCTGGTCTGGGTTTTACAACCAGAAGTTCTGATGGTGTTTCTGTGGTAGAACACCTGAGAACCTCTGGTTCTCTGTTTCCACTCAGTATTCAAACATGTTCAGCCCAATGTTGGCGTCCCCGTAAAGACTGTCAGAGTGAGACAGAGTGTTCTCCACATGTGTGCTTGATGTTGTGGTTGGTCTTGGTGGGTTCCTGGTTCTCATGATCCACATGTTTGAAATGAAAGCTGAACACTGTGAGTCTGAGGCTGCTGCTCTCACACAGTTTAACATCATTTGTACTGTGAGTTGAAAGTGAAGCAGAGTGACGGTAGAAGAGTGAAGACCAGGAGCAGCTGTCTGTGATGGAAGGTTGTTACTGTGAAGCTGCTGCTCAAAGGGTTGAGTTTGTATTAACAGCAAAGTGCAGGCAGATCAGTCAGAGTGGAATCAGACAGCTGGTAGGAAAGAAGTGAGTGGAGTTAGTAATAAAGGAAGCAGCTGGACTCAGACAGAACAGTAGCCTCACTCTGACTGTTCTCTGGGAGCATCTGAGCTTCACTGTTGGTCACATGTGGATGTTGTTCTCCAGATGATCTGAGTGATGAATCAATGTGTTGACAGAGTGATGAAGAGGAGGGGAGCTTCTGAGGAGGAGCAGCCGTCCTGCTGTGCTTCATGTCAGGACGTCCTGAAGGATCCAGTCTCTACCAGCTGTGGACACTGGTTGTGCAGACAGTGCATCACCTCATACTGGGACCAGTCTGCTCCATCAGGACACTCCTCCTGTCCCCAGTGTGGAGAAAGACCCAGAAGCAGAGCTGGACTGGAGACAGCCAGTCAGAGCAGCTGTGGACAAAGTAAGACTGAACATGTGCTGATGGACTGATGTGTGAAAAGTGACCTTGTTGTTGTGTTGTGTTGTCCACACATGAAAGGTTGGTGTGTTTGTTTGTGTGGTCTGTGAGCAGATGCTGGTCTGGAGGAGGTTCTGCAGGAACATAAGATGAGTGTGAGGAGGAGATGTGAACATGTGACTGAAGGAAGTGATGAAACAGGAGGTGGAACCCTCCTCAACAGGGTCTACACTGAGCTGTACATCACAGAGGGACACAGTGGAGAGGCTGATAGCCAACATGAGGTGAGTCAGCTGGAGACAGCTTCCAAGAAGAGCCTCCATGACACTCCCATCAAGTGCCAGGACATCTTCAAAGCCTTCCCTGAGCAGCAGACAGCCATCAGAGTGGTCCTGACCAACGGCGTGGCTGGCGTGGGAAAAACCTTCTCAGTGAGGAAGTTCAGTCTGGACTGGGCAGAGGGCCGAGAAAACCAAGATGTCAGTGTGGTGGTTGTGCTTCCGTTCAGGGAGCTGAACCTGATCAGAGATGAGCAGCACAGTCTTCTGACGCTGCTCCATGTCTTCCATCCAGCATTACAGAAGGTGACAGCAGAGAAGCTGGCTGTCTGGAAACTGTTGTTCATCTTTGACGGTCTGGATGAAAGCAGACTTTCCCTGGACTTCACCAACAGGGAGGTTGTGTCTGACGTCAGCCACAAGTCATCGCTGGACGTCCTGCTGACAAACCTCATCCAGGGGAATCTGCTTCCCTCGGCTCTGGTCTGGATCACTTCCCGCCCTGCGGCAGCCAATCACATCCCTCCTGAACGTGTGGACAGGTTGACAGAAGTACGAGGCTTCACCGACCACCAGAAGGAGGAGTACTTCAGGAGGAGGTTCAGTGATGAGGAGCTGTCCAGAAGAATCATCTCCCACATGAAGACATCCAAGAACCTCCACATCATGTGTGGACTCCCAGTGTTCTGCTGGATCACTGCTGCAGTTCTGGAACACATGTTGAGCACAGAGCAGAGAGGAGAGCTGCCCAAGACCCTGACCGACATGTTCTCACACTTCCTGCTGGTTCAGACACACAGGAAGAAGCTCAAGTACCATGAGGGACATGAGACCAGTCCACAGAAGCTGACGGAGGCCGACAGGGAAGTTCTCCTGAGGCTGGGGAGGCTGGCCTTTGAACATCTGGAGAAAGGAAACATCATGTTCTACCAAGAAGACCTGGAGCAGTGTGGTCTGGATGTGACAGAGGCCTCGGTGTTCTCAGGAGTCTGTACACAGATCTTCAGAAGAGAGTGTGTGATGTTCCAGAAACCAGTCTACTGCTTTGTTCATCTGAGCATTCAGGAGTTCCTGGCTGCAGTCTACATGTTCCACTGTCACACCAACAGGAACACTGAGGTACTGAAGAAGTTCCTGGGAGAAGACTACAAGAACTCATCCCTGGATGTTTTCCTGAACAGAGTCATGCAGAAATCCTTTGACAGTAGAAATGGTCACCTGGACCTGTTTGTTCGCTTCCTTCATGGCCTCTCTGTGGAGTCCAACCAGAGACTTTTAGGAGGTCTGCTGGGTTGGACAAAGAACCATCCAGAAGCAATCCAGAGAGTCATCTACAACCTGAAGAAGAAGAACGGTGATGAAATCTCTCCAGACAGATGCATCAACACTTTCCACTGTCTGATGGAGATGAAGGATCTCTCAGTCCACCAGGAGATCCAAGAGTTCCTGCAGTCAGAGAACAGATCAGAGAAGAGACTCTCACTGATCCACTGCTCAGCTCTGGCCTACATGCTGCAGATGTCAGAGGAGGTTCTGGATGAGTTGGACCTGAACAAGTACAGAACATCAGTGGAGGGAAAACAGAGACTGATTCCAGCTGTGAGGAACTGCAGAAAGTTTGGGTGAGTCCAGATGTGATGAACATGATCAGTCAGTAGATCAGTGGTTCAGTTCTCCAGATGTTCTCTCCAGAACATCTCATTATTCTCAGAGCTCCACTGGTTTATTTCAAACTTCATGTCAGCTGAGTTCAGTCTCAGATGTTCTTGAGCTGCTTCAAACGCTGTGGAGAAGTAGATGTTTGATGTTGTGGTGTTTGAAGCTGATCAATCCATGAACAGTTTGTTCTTGTGGTTCTTCCTTTGGCTGATGGAGGAAACATGCAGATCTGCTGAGACACATGAAGAACTGTAGAGGTTCTGATGTGGAGGCAGTGAAGTTGTGATGACATGAGGAGGTTCTGAGATCAGTCTTCTAATCAGACAAATATCTTCAATTAAATAATTTCACTCTGTAGAGTTTAACATAAGTTTTTGTGCCTTTAAAAGACTCAGAACTTGTTTCTGAAATGTTCTGGCTGATAAATAATGATTGTAAAGATTTAAGCATAACTTTATCTGACAGTGAGGAGACGATGTTGACGCTTTAACAGTGGTTTGGTTTCTCAGCTAGAGAATAATCCTGAGGTCACTGAAGTGATTCAGTCACTTGTCCAACAGTTTGTATCTGAAGCTTGTTAACTTGGACATGAGGCTCCGTAAACTACTGATCCTAAAAAGACTGACGCTGCAGAGTGAGTTGAACTGAGTCATGGAGAATCTGATTGGTTCCGAGCTCAGCTGTTCTTTCTAAAGAGGGAAGTGGTGTTCCAGAGTCCAGACTTTACATCTGTCCTGATGTTTGGTGAAACTCTAAATGTTCTCAGCAGGAAACATGAAGTGTCTTCTCTCATCACAACATGTTCTATCATTTATGTTTCATGACAGACTTTCTGACTGTCGACTCTCAGAAAGTCACTGTAAAGTTGTGGCCTCAGCTCTGAAGTCCAACCCCTCCCATCTGACTGAACTGGACCTGAGTGAGAACTACGACCTAAAGGATCCAGGAGTGAAGCATCTTTGTGATGGACTGCGGAGTCCAAACTGTCAACTGGAGACTCTCAGGTCAGTTCACTGACTGTTGGTGAATTTATTCTCTTCACATTGTTGACTGAAGTTTTAGGTTTGCTTTGATAAATGTTGAGGATGTTTCTGAAAACAGTGTGAAGACATTTTAGTTTGTTGAAGCGTCTGTGAATAAATGTCCTGATCAGCTGACTGCAGGGATCCAAGATGGAGGACAGAATCCACAGTCCTGCTGTGTGTCTGAATGTAAAGCTGATGTGAAAGTGATGTGAGGCTTCAGCAGTCTGACTTCCACACATCCAGTCAGATATTTGTGTTTCCACAGTGTTTGTTCTTAGCTGCAGTGGAGCCTCAGGAACTCAGAGAGGGAGTTTAGTTGTCAACAGTCTGGAACTGATTAGTGTCAGAAGCTGAAGCTTGATGTTAGTGTGAGCTGAGCTCATGAAGAGATTCCTTCCAGTGGAATTGTGTTAGGAAGAGATCACTGGACAGTCAGTGTGGACAGCAGGAATCAGAATCCCTCTGTAATGTACAGATGACATGTGACTGTTGTTTGAAGACACACTGGAACATTTGAATGAGACAAAACTACGAAGCTGATAAACACAGAAGAAGAAGGAGATGAAATAAATGAAAGAAGGAAGAGATGTGATGCTGATCCTGTATTGAGAGAGTGGACTCAGGTCAGCAGATGTTACTGATGTGTGGACATGAATAGGTGGATGAATGTGGAGCTGACATGTGGATGCTGTGTGCAGAAGCCTGTCATGATGATGATCCACAATAACATAAGGACAAAGTCACTGTGCTGGTTGTAGAGAAAAGCTCATTGATGAAGACAAAGTAATGTTGAGCTGCACATTCAGAACCTGAAAACATCTGATGGATCATCAACGATTTGATCTACATCTTTTATTCTTTATTCAGATTGGAGAACTGCAGGTTGTCAGAGATCAGCTGTGATTATCTGGCCTCAGCTCTGAAGTCCAACCCCTCCCATCTGAAACATCTGGACATGAGCTGGAACGACCTGCAGGATTCAGGAGTGAAACATCTGTGTGGTTTAGTGGAGAGTCCAGACTGCATCCTGAAGACTCTGAGGTCAGACATCATGTTTAGTTTGTGTGCTGAGATGAATGTGATGTAAAGTTGTGGTGACACTAAGCTGCAGCCATCAGGCTGATCTTCTACTGATCCACACTGAGGATCTTCATGGAAACATCTGTTTTCTTCTTCTCTGATTAGTAAGAACCATCCTCCAGTGAACTGATGGCCAAAAGTAACAATTTCTTTGTCATCATTGATGAAGCTGTTATAAGGAGCTAAAACAGAGACAGAATAGATTGTCATTGAAAATAAGAATTTGACTTTTTAAAAAGGTTTTTCAAAATTTTTTAATGTGATTTTAACGTGTAATTTTGAGATTTTTCTCTTCATGTCTGCACTTTTAAAAAGATTTTTTACACTCAAAGTTTTTTTACGATGTTCCAAATTTCTGTTTTTAATGACAGCCTTACTGTCTCTGTTTTAGCTCTTTTAAAATCCAGCAGCAACACTTGATGACTACTTGAAGTCATTGATCAGGAGCAATGGGAACATCTTCTGCTTCAGGTTCTACTGATGTTCTGCTTTTTTCTGCTTTGTGTGGTTTGAAAGTGAAGATGTTTGTGTTTGAGAAAACAGTCTGAAGGCATCACCTTGTCCTCTGAACACTGTGATGGACACTTTCCACTATAAATGACAGATGTTCAATAATGAGATGATGTGAATGTAGAGTCCTGATTGAAACGTGTCCATGGTTCCAGAACATGAAGATCTTCTAGAGTCTGGAGCCTCGTCTTGTCCTGGTTTCCTTCTGGTGTGTTTCTGTGACTCTGAGCAGGAAGTGAAATAAATGTCCGAGTGTTTTTCCTGGTGTTTGCTGCTCAGCATCAGTTTGTATGGATGGAGCCGCTGGTGGAGCTGCAGAGTTTCAGAGCTGAAGTCACACCGTGTTGATTGGAGCACCAGCATGTTGTCATTAATATGAATGAGAGCTCTTCTTCTCTGGTTCTGTTGGACTGTTGGAAGCTGCTTCCTGTTGGCTTCAGCTGTTTGGAGTTTCCATTTGATCAACTTGTGCATTGTGAAGCTTCTTCAGCTCTGAACACATGATGGAACTCTGGATGGTTTAAGAAGGAACTTTGTCTCCTTAACTCACATCTTTTATTCTTTATTCAGATTGGAGCGCTGCATTTTGTCAGAGATCAGCTGTGATTCTCTGGCTTCAGCTCTAAAGTCCAACCCCTCCCATCTGGAACATCTGGAGCTGAGCTTCAACAACCTGCAGGATCTAGGAGTGAAACATCTGTGTGGTTTTGTGGAGAGTCCAGACTGCAGCCTGAAGACTCTGAGGTCAGTTCACTGACTGTCTGTTACTGTTGTAGATCTGATGTGTTTAATGACGACTGAAGCTCAATTATGTTCCAACAGAACTTCCATCCGTGAAGCTGTAAATCTGCTCTGGGTCACATTTTCTGTTTGTGTCCTAAATTCAGTTTGTCGTGACAAAAGTCGATTGTTTGCATGAGAAAGTGTAGAAATGTTCATGTTGGTTGTTAAAGGAAATGAATTTTTGTAATAAGTGCTGAGGAGTCACATGTGGATCCAGAAGATCCTCTGATCTCAGATCTGTTTGAAATGACAAAATTTACTCAGTGAAGTAGAAATATTTCTTTGGTTTGACTTTAGTTCAATGTGATTTAACTGATCCTGATCCTGTTGATGATGCAGAATGTTATTGACGTGTGGACATGAATAGGTGGATGAATGTTGAGCTGACATGTGGATGATGTGCGTATAAGCATGACATGATGATGATCCACAATAACAGAACAACAAAGTTACTCTGGTTGTACACAAAAGCTGACTGATGAGGACAAAGTAATGTTGAGCTGCACATTCAGAACCTGAAAACATCTGATGGATCTTCAGTGATGTGATCTACATCTTTTATTCATTATTCAGATTGGAGCTCTGCAGTTTGTCAGAGATCAGCTGTGATTCTCTGGTCTCTGCTCTGAAGTCCAACCTCTCCCATCTGAAACATCTGGACCTGAGTGACAACGACCTGAAGGATCCAGGAGTGAAACATCTGTGTGGTTTTCTGGAGAGTCCAGACTGCAGCCTGCAGACTCTGAGGTCAGACATCATGTTTAGTTTGTGTGCTGAGATGAATGTGATGTAAAGTTGTGGTGACACTAAGCTGCAGCCATCAGGCTGATCTTCTACTGATTCACACTGAGGATCTTCATGGTAACATCTCTTTTCTTCTTCTCTCTTTAGTCCTTTGACTGTGGCACAGAAATGTTGAGCTGCACATTTCAAAGCTCAAAAGAACAAGAAACATCCTCCAGAAAATAATTTACTGTGAAATTCTGACACAGCAGATCTTCAGCTCATATCTGACTTCATGTTTGTCTTCAGTTCACATTCAAACCAGGCAGCAGCTCAGGATTATTCAATACTTTATTTACTGTCAGTGATTTAAATAATGCCTCAACGGTCAAAACAGTGAAAAGTGTTGATCCCACTTTGTCAGACTTCTAGCTAATGTCTTCAAATGTCTGGTTTTGTTCCAGCAAAAGTCCAAAACCACAGATATTCAGTTGAATGTGACAGAAAACACAAGGTGTTGACAGACTGGAGCCAGTTTGGTGTTTTACTGGATCAATGACTCCAACCGTAATGGAAGTGTTTCTGGTATTTTGTCCATGGACTCATCAAACAGTGGACAGATAGTTTGAGCTGTACCTGAAGCCATTTTATTCCTGAGAGACAGAAACTAATATTCAACATCTGCTGCTTCAACACTTGGATGAAGCCATGAGATGTTTGAATAAGTGAAATGTTTTAATCCAAGATGCTCTATTTGATTTAGCTGCTGATGAAATGTGAAGCTGATCCATCAGTTGTTGAATGAGCAGAAAATCCAGCAGCAACACTTGATGACTACTTGAAGTCATTGATCAGGGAGCAATGGGAACATCTTCTGCTTCAGGTTCTACTGGTGTTCTTCTTTTTTCTGCTTTGCGTGGTTTGAAAGTGAAGATGTTTGTGTTTCAGAAAACAGTCTGAAGACTTCACCTTGTCCTCTGAACACTGTGATAGACACTTTCCACTATAAATGACAAATGATCAATAATGAGATGATGTGAATGTAGAGTTCTGATTGAAATGTGTCCATGGTGCTAGAACATGAAGATCTTCTAGAGTCCGGAGCCTGGTCTTGTCCTGGTTTCCTTCTGGTGTGTTTTTGTGACTCTGAGCAGGAAGTGAAATAAATGTCCGAGTGTTTTTCCTGGTGTTTGTTGCTCAGCATCAGTTTGTATGGATGGAGCCGCTGGTGGAGCTGCAGAGTTTCAGAGCTGAAGTCACTCCGTGTTGATTGGAGCAGCAGCATGTTGTCATTAATATGAATGAGAGCTCTTCTTCTCTGGTTCTGTTGGAAGCTGCTTCCTGTTGGCTTCAGCTGTTTGGAATGTCCATTTGATCAACTTGTGCATTGTGAAGCTTCTTCAGCTCTGAACACATGATGGACCTCTGGATGGTTTAAGAAGGAACTTTGTCTCCTCAACTCACATCTTTTATTCTTTATTCAGATTGGAGAACTGCAGGTTGTCAGACATCAGCTGTGATTCTCTGGCCTCAGCTCTGAAGTCCAACCCCTCCCATCTGGGACATCTGGAGCTGAGCTTCAACAACCTGCAGGATCCAGGAGCGAAACATCTGTGTGGTTTTGTGGAGAGTCCAGACTGCAGCCTGAAGACTCTGAGGTCAGTTCACTGACTGTCTGTTACTGTTGTAGATCTGATGTGTTTAATGACAACTGAAGCTCAATTATGTTCCCACAGAACTTCCATCCGTGAAGCCGTAAATCTGAGCCACATGTTCTGTTTGTGTACTAAATTCAGTTTGTTGTGACAAAAGTTGAATCAGAAAGTGTAGAAAAGGTTCAGTGTTGGCTGGTAAAGGAAATGAATGTTCGTAATAAGTGCTGAGGAGTCACATGTGGATCCAGAAGATCCTCTGAACTCAGATCAGTTAGAAGAGACTAAGTTTACTGAGAGAAGCAGAAATATTTCTTTGGTTTGTTCAGTTCAATGTGATTTAACTGATCCTGGTCCTGTTGATGATGCAGAATGTTATTGACGTGTGGACATGAATAGGTGGATAATTGTTGAGCTGACATGTGGGTGATGTGTGTAGAAGGCTGACATTATGATGATCCACAATAACAGAAGAACAAAGTCACTATGCTGGTTTTCGAGAAAAGCTCATTGATGAAGAAAAAAGTAATGTTGAGCTGCATGTTCAGAACCTGAACACATCTGATGGATCTTCAGTGATTTTTATCTACATTTTTCATTCTTTATTCAGATTGGTGGAATGCAGTTTGTCAGAGATCAGCTGTGATTCTCTGGTCTCAGCTCTGAAGTCCAACCCTTCCCATCTGGAACATCTGGACCTGAGTGAGAACAACCTGAAGGATTCAGGAGTGAAACATCTGGAGGATCTTGTGGAGAGTCCAGACTGCAGCCTGAAGACTCTGAGGTCAGTAGAAGGTTCCAGTCAGTCAGTTTTCTACTAAACAGTCAGTATCAGAGCAAAGATCCAGTGTCTCCTGTAAACCTGCAGCTTGTCAGTGAAGCTGTGAAGCAGAATGGAGACAGACTCCAGGACTGGACAGGAACACAGAGACAGCAGTCAGCCAATCAGAGGAGCCACAAGCTGGTTGTCATCATGTGTTTGAGTGGATGTGAAGCCCACTGTTGTTGTTGTGTTGATGTGTTGAGGACATGAAGCTGATTCCAGCTGACAGCCTTCCAGATGTGCACAGACAGTGGTCCTCCTCCATCAGAGGGTCCATCACATCTGATCTGACTGCTTGTTGTCTCATGTCAACAGTGATCAGCTGATCAGGTCCTGCTGCTCTTTATACTGATGATCAGCTGATCAAACTCATTGATCTCCTCTGGTCTCTCTTCTTCTCTCTGCAGATGGAAGTATTGATGCTGATCAGGACGGTGTCTGTTGGAGAGGATGAAGTGTGTCCTGATGATCCAGAGGTTGAAGCAGCAGCAGCAGCTGGTGTGTAGAGACTCTGACTGGTCCATGTTACTGGGAGGTGGACTGGGAACCAGTGTAAAGTGTGTTGTTCCCACTGTGTAGTTTAGTGCTGCAGCTCCACACTGTGGATGATGGAGAAGTTCAGTTGATGTAGACATGATCCGTTGGAGGCTGATGTCCGGTTCAGAGGGCAGCCTGCATGTCAGAGTGTCAGGAAGTTTCAGGATGTTTGTGTCAGAGCAGGATTCTAGTTGAGTGGACTTTCTATTTCCAGCTGCAGTCCAACTGGTTCAGCTTCTCTACCTGCAACACATTGAGCTGATGAGAACAAAGAGTCCTGGAAACATGTGGCTGATGAATGAAAGCCCTCCGATAGGGTCCCAGCTGGAAGAGTTGTGTCATATCACTGTTAGATTTCCTGTCATCTCATCAACAGGCAGCAAACAGAGGCTGGTTCATGAACACAGACTCTGGTTCTGAGCTGGAGATCCACATCTGATCCTCTCTGACTGACATCTGCCCACCTGGAGCCTCACTTCCAGGTTTTCATGTGTTTCTGGGAGTTTTCCAGCGTCGTCTTTTAGCTTTGTGCTTCTGCTAGCATCACCTGATTGTTGGTAATAATCCAGTGGAAGCTTTTTAACACATGTATGAACCATAATCCTGACTCATGTGGTCGCTAACAATAAGAGCCTTTAACCTTTAAATAAAGTCTGTCTTCTCTTCTGTTGGAGCTGATCGTTGTCATGACTTTGGTTGAACTTGTTTTCCTCCAGTGAAACATCCGAGGGATAAACACCACTAACCGTCCATCAGCTGCTCTTTTACAGCTCAGTCCATGTTTTCCTCTTTAGTTTATTCATGTATGTATCATGGCTCATTTATTGTGGCCACTGATTGCTTCATTTCTACCAGATCATTTCCAGACGCTGCAGTTAAAGTTCTGTCACATGTGTGTAAACTCTAAAATGTAACAGCGCCCTCTGGTGGCCACGCTTCATCACTACAATGATTTCTATTTTACTGTTGAATCCCTTCACCAGAAGTCCTACATTGAAGCACTTCCACGTTTTGGCCACCAGAGGGCAGGAAATCACACGTTCTGTATTGATGTATTTTCAAAGTAAAGCAGAGACTGACTCCATCAAGCTCTGTGATGTCACTGATGTCTACATTAAATGTAAAGATGGACAGCTTAGTTTACACCACAGATCCTCTTGACTCTTCCACATATCTTTGTCTGATATTTACATTTGTTTGGTGGTCTTAAACATTAAAGTGGGGAATATGTGCAAAAACCTTCCGAATTTGAGAAGGAGGCAAATACTTTTTCACGGCACTGTATATTAGAGTACATTAGTCTTGATTCTTTACATTGACAAAAAAATTAAATAAATAAATAAATAAACTAATAACTGGTTGTTATTTGTGTGTGTCGCCCTAATCCTAATAACTGGTGGTTATTGCGTGTCCCCTTAAACCTAATAGCTGGTTGTTAATTGTGCGTGTCCCCCCAAAAAACAACTGGTTGTTTTAGTGCGTGTTTAATGCGTGTCCCAGTTTAACTTAATAAATTGTTGTTATTAGTGTGTTTGTCCCCCTAACCGTAACCTGCACTGAACCTAACCAGTTATTAAGTTTAGTGCGTGTCCCCTCTAAACCTAATAACTGGTTGTTATTACTGTGTGTCTCCCCTTAAACCTAATAACTGGTTGTTATTACTGTGTGTCCCCCCTTAAACCTAATAACTGGTTGTTATTAGTGTGTGTCCCTTAAACCAAATAACTGCTTGTTAATCGTGTTTGTCTCTTATAAACCTAATAACTGGTTGTTATTAGTGTGTGTCCCCCTAAATCTCACAACTGATTGTTATTAGTCCGTGTCCCCTCTAAACCGAATAACTGGCTGTTAATCGTGTGTGTTTCCTCTTAGCCTAATAACTGGTTTTTATGAGTGTGTGTCCCCTTAAACCTAATTACTGGTTGTTTATTGTGCGTGTCCCCTCTAAACCTTATAGCTGGCTGTGATTAGTGCGTGTCCCCCTAAATGTAATTACTGGTTTTTATTAGTGTGTGTGTCCCCTTTAAACCTAATAACTGCGTGTTATTAGTGCGTGTCCCAGTTTAACCTAATAACTGGTTTTTATTTGCCTTTCAAAGTCAAAGAGCTGTAACTACGCAAACAGTGAAACTGAGAAAAATGCCTTTAAAGTTTTTGGTTCAGCCAGACAATAGTATTGTTGGTAGATCAGCGTAAATGTATTCATTTGATGTCTTCTCCTAAGGATTTTTATATGTACAAGAATTGTCACTATAATATGACCTCTGACCCCAAAAATTCAGATACTGCTTTCTGCCGTTGGAACATGTGTAGCAAGTCTATAGGTATTACAAAGCCAAACGGCAGTATCTACCATGCAAAAGTGTTCATTTGTTACCCTTTCGTATTTTCTTTTACAAAATGTCTCAACGGTTTCAAGATAGTATAAGCAAAAAATAAGAACTGAATTGCTTGTAATGAGTAGATACAAATCTGTAAATGGGGTAATAAAAATATGCCTCTGAAGTTTCCTAAATAAAAATGATCATCCTTGTTTCAAGAAACATAGCAAGTACATTTTTCTTACTCAACAGGTGCAGATCTGTTCACTCATAGCAAGCAGATCAGGGCCCGTATTCACAAAGCATCCTAAGGCTAAAAGTAGCTCTTAGTGACGTCATTCTTAGAAAAATCTTAGAATTTCTCGGATTCAAGATTTTTCTTAGAAATTTTCCTTGGTAAGATAAAAGTTATTCACAAAGCGTCTTAGGCCTTAAGAGAGTTCCTAAGCTGAGAATCTGTTAGGAGGAGGGAGGAGGACTTTTAAGAAGCCTAAGAGTGTCTTAAACAGACAAGATGGCGGAAAGACGAAGAGAAAGGAGAGATGTTCTCGCTACCTTAAATGACAGCGATTTAATAACACGCTATCGCGATCGTGCAGGGATAATGTTTGTGGTTGACCTAATCAGGGATGAACTTACTTGTCCCACTCAGCGCAGTAACGCAATAACGCCAGAGATGAAAGTCATCACAACATTGCGATACCTGGCCACAGGTAAAATGCAACAATGTAGCAGTGAGGACTTGGGTCTGTCACAACCCTCTGTCAGCAGAGTGACCAGTCAGACCATTACGGCGCTTTCACAGCCTCATATTGTTGCGCGATTTGTTCGCTTTCCGCTCGATGCTCACTCGTTGCAGGCCAACAAACGGGCATTCATGGGCATTGCCGATTTCCCTGGTGTTGTTGGCGTTATTGATGGGACTCATGTCCGCATAACTGCCCCATCTCAAGAGGAGGCCGTTTTTGTTAACAGAAAGCGGTACCATAGTATCAACACCCAGATTGTTTTCAGTGCGGACTACATGATTTTGGACGTTGTGGCAAAATGGCCAGGCTCAACGCATGATTCGAGAATACTGTCTGAGAGCGGCCTGAGACAGCTGTTTGAAGGACACTACGTGCCAGCTGGCTGCCACCTGGGGACAGTGGTTATCCATGCAGACATTGGCTTTTAACACCATACCTCCGTCCAGATCCAGGACCACAACTAAATTACAACAGGTAATGTAAATAATTATGAATTATAGACTATGTATAGGAATTGAAATAAAGATCAGTTAGAGTGTCGATTACTTTAAATCTCTCTCTAAAATAATTTACAGTCCTCTATGATTATTCACAATATCCAGCTGCTGAGTGCAACTGTGCTGTTTTTCGTATATGCATAGGGTCCATAAGAAAACACGGGCAGTGGTTGAGCGGGGTTTTGGGCAGCTGAAATGGAGGTTCCATGTGGTGCATGGAGAAGTGAGGCTGTCACCGGGAAAGGTGTGCAAAGTAATAATCGCCTGTGCAGTACTCCACAACATCTGTAAGGCCGGGCAAATCCCAGAACCTCCCGAGGATGGCCACGACAACAGTGATGATGTGGATGATGAAGACATTCATCCTCAGCAGGAGGGGAATTTCGCTCAGACTGGGAATCCTTACAGAGCGCAATTTACACAATTGCACTTTAGGTAATTTCCATTCAGTGTAATGGTGACTGTATTAAAACAACATATGAAAACATTCAACACATGTTATAGTAAAGACACAAGATTCATAATATCTATTTATCAGCCAATTTATTTCTCAGAAGCTCAATTTTGAGTCTGTAGTACTCCTCCTGTAGAAGGAGGACTTTTTTGTGCTGTTTCAGCACATCCATCTCAGTCTCCAATTTCTTCTCCAGGAGGGATGGTGTTGGTGAGGGAGCAGGACCAGGATCCATCTCAGGCTGAGCATGGGTCTGCGATGTGGAAGGCCACGGTTCCTCTGTTGGCTCAGTGCTGCCAAAAGAGGAAATATTCATCATCCTTGTTTATTATATTACCTCTGTTTTATTTGTTTTCATGCATTTAACATCCAGCATAGCCACACAATAAAATATATAGGCTATGCTATAAGCTGTGGCTTCCTACTGTAAATAAATGATTTTTTTCTTCATATCGTGTCTATGCTACGTTGTAAAAAATCAATTTGTCCTATCTTTGACGTAGTTCTGCCAGCTGAATCAAGGAGCTATCAACGCCCTCCTTCAGGCCGGTGATACTGGTGTCGGACCTTCCCAACACATTAAACACAGTGTCTGCCACCTGCGAAAGCTGTTTCGCTGGTGATCCACCCCCTAAATAGTCCAGTAAACGAGCATATGAAATTCTATAATATTCATACAATTATTAATATCAAAGTAAGCCATGTCAGCAGCCATAGCCTAAATGGTAACCTACAACACTCGCCTGTCTGAGAACAACTTTGCTTGTGTGCTGCAATCTCCACTCTCGCTTGGGATTGCAGCACGTACCAGCGCTTCTCACACTCATCACCTGTGCGCAAAAGAAGAGGGAATGACGCATTGATCTGCTGGGCTATGCGCTCCCAAGTCTGCCTCTTCCCTTGGGCAGTGATTCCGGGAGCCAATTTCCCTCGTAATGTTGTTTTATTTTCGTCCACGTGCTGGCACTGCTCTTGTGTCCAGTTTGGCTTTCTTGCTCTTTTATCCATGTCGTTCGTTGTTTTGGTCATTCTGCCAAATCAAACCACTTTTTATAAGGACGCCAGCAATCACAGGAATTGCTGACAGCTGAGTCTGTGTCCACCATTAATATCAAACACATTAAGTAGTAAAATTACCAGCATGGACAGTAAACATGACAATAAGCAAATCAATTCAATCGACATGTGAATGAGGTACGTTCAAGCATTTGAAGCTGTGTGATAATGTAATTTTGCTGAGTTTCATCATCATGACATCAAATTAATGTCACGATTACACATTTCTGAATACAGTCTAAGTTATATGATCAGTTGATTTTACCGTCCATTCATTGCAAGGAGTGCATATTTTCTTTTTTTTTCTTTTTTGTAACAGCCAATCACAGCCTTTAGAAGACTACGTCACACCTAGCAACGGGGTCAACCACACCTCCTCACTAAGATAAAAGTTTCTGTTCCCTCCTTGCTCAGAGTTGCTCTCAAAAACTTCCTGAATCACTTTTAAGCTAAGATTCCTTGCTAGGAATTTTTAGGTTAAGTTAGGAGCTCTCTTAGAAAATTCTAAGATGCTTTGTGAATACGGGCCCAGGTCTTATTATTTGCTGGTAGCATCGTTGAAGAAACAATGTTGATCAGGACTTTTCAGGCAAATTTAGCTATTTATTTTAACAGGATACTTTTCACTGGGAATGTGACAAAAACATTACTTTTTTATTTTTGAAGTATTGTACCCTATTTATCACACTTACAAATATTAGTATGATCCCCATAACCTCTATCATCATCTTACAAATTTAATAAATACTGCTAGGTTGGTTTGAATTAGAATTGTGATTTTAATTTACCATGTTTAAGACATACTGTGAAGTATATGTATGTAGCTAGATAGCTAGATAGATAGATAGCTCGATAGATAGATAGATAGATAGATAGATAGATAGATAGATAGATAGATAGATAGATAGATAGATAGATAGATAGATAGATAGATAGATAGATCCCTACACCTTTACAACCCTGCTATCACCGGTGCAGTGGGAGGGGCTGCTGAAACAATAACTTTACTAAGTCCTGGACATCCTGGCAGCTTAATGTCATATTATAATAAGCTCCTGCATGTTTTGTTTTCTTTTGTTTTTTGAGATCGGACCGGAGCAATGATTTTTCTGTGTGGTTTCACCAAGGCTTGATTGATATGGATGTATGTTTTTCACCACTTTGGAATATTATTAACCCCTTGGTATAATGGAGAGATGTCAGGATTCAGAACTTGCAAAGTGACTAAAGGAATTAACAGGACTTAACGGGTTGGATATTGGCTTCAAGGAAGCAGGTAGGCTGAAATCGTCTGCCTGAATGTCTGTTTAACTGGCAGTGATTTACGTATGTTAGCGGTTAGCAAGCTAATGCAGGCTAATTGTTTACAATGCTACAGTGCTGCTCATATTTAGCTGACTCTCTCTCTTACCGATCTCTGGATATTTGCATTTCAACGCGAGCCCCACCATCGTCTTGCCCCGAGATTGTGTCATGAGTGGTATTTTTATTTTTACTGTCCGAGAAAGACTACCAATACCACAATACCAAGGCAGAAGTATCACTGATAGACGAACCGGAAAACAACGTTGTAGCGCGACAAATGCACTTACTGCTGTTTGGCTTTGTACAGTAGTGTACTACAGTGATGCTGTATGACAGGAAAGCTACAGTACTGCAATACAAAGCCAGAGAGCAGTAAATGATGTTAGTGTCCCCCCTAAACCTTGAAACTGGTTGTTATTAGTGTGTGTCCCCTTAAACCTAAAAACTGGTTGTTATTAGTGTGTGTCCCCCTTAAACCTAAAAACTGGTTGTTATTAGTGTGTGTCCCCTTAACCTAATAACTGGTTGTTATTAGTGTGTGTCCCCCTAAACGTAATAATCATCATTCTGTCAACACCTGAACGCCCCTGGAGCATTTTGCCTGTGATAGCCTGATAACACTCTCAGCAGCAGTCCATGATAAGTTCAGACATATGGTGTTATTTTTGTGCCTCGTTTACAAGCAAATAATACAAAGTTTGGAGCACAAAAATGTGTTTTGCCAGAACGCAAAATTACATATTGTTTAAAGTTATAATCCAGCGAAAAACAAAGCAGTTTGAGTGAACAACTATCAATAACGTGCTCAAGAAATTATTTTTCATGCTTGCTTAATCCACGATTTTGCTCCAACCAGCGTCAAAGGCCGAGGAGAAAACTTTCAACGGTAATACAACTTTTTTAGTAAATACTGCTGTTATTGTGTCACAAAATGTATTTTGAGATTATCTGAGGTGTGAAAGTGGTTGTATAAACGTCAAATCTGAGATCAATTTATCAAATAAGGTCTGCTTAAACATTTATTCCAACAATTTCGGAGATGTGAGCGTCCCGGTTAGACCACTACCACAGGGAGGTCAGCGCTCACAGTAGCCCGCTGAGATCAGCCTTACCTGGGCTGGACTTTCTGACATCTGCCGCTCTGATGGTTCTGTAGCAGTTAAACGGGGATATCAGTAATTTTAAGGGTTTCTAACGGTCACACTTTGGCATCACAGCATAGTTTTTATTGTTCATCATTTATATGTTGTTATTTAATGTTTTACCTGATCACTGACGTTTGCTTCTGAATGATTGTCTGGTCTTCATTACCTGTAGTGTGACTATGTTCTATTCTTATGACTGTAACTGCATTAAAACTAACATTTGAGCATTATTCTGTTGGAGGGACAGCTGAAGAAACCCAGATCCTCACTGACTGCTGGAGACTCCACAGACAGAACATCAGCAGCTCCATCCGTGGACCTTCAGCAGCATCTGGACCAGCCTGATGGAGTTAATGGAGCCTGAAGGCTGATCAGCTCCACTGGAGAACATCAGGAGGAGGAGAGGCGTCATGTTTTTAATCTGTCCATGTGTTTTATAAGAGACTGTAGTCCTGTTATCAAATGAAGCCTCTTAAATCCAATCATTAAATATCTTTTAAACTGTATTGTAAATATTAGTTGTTGAAGCCAGAATGAAATGTTCCTCTAATCTGACCTGTTGGATCAGACGCTGCTTCTGTTTGAAAGGTTTCTGTTCTATTAGCTGACAGGCAGAGGAAGAGCTCACCTGGAAGAGCTCACCTTTGGTTGTCTGCTATCCCTCCCTCCTCCTCCCCCCTCCCAACCCAAGTGGTCCAGGCAGATGTCCTCCCTCCCTGAGCCTGGTTCTGCCAGAGGTTTTTCTTCCCCTCCCTGTCCTAGGGGGGTTTTTGGTTCCTTCCCACGGTTGCTGACTGCTGCTCAGAGGGAATCCAAATGCAGCTATGGACTGTTGGGTTTTAATCTGCTGACTGGTTGCTTTATAAAATGTCAGGAAACAGTGAAAGCTCTGAAAACTGGAACCAGAACAGACGTGAGACTTCTCCACGTGTGGTTCTGAGCTGAACTTGTGCTCTTATGAATGTGGACTTTCTCCAGAGTTGATCTCAGAACGTCTCTGGATGATGCTGTGATTTCAGAGCACAGAGACTCAGAGATCCTCAGAGATGAAAGAAGCTGCAGCACCAACACACCACCAGCAGATGGAGCTCTGACTCCATGTCTCCACAGTGTCGGCAGGAAAGACAGGAAACCCTACAGCTGACTGGAGTCGTGTGATTTTTAGGAAAGAGGAGGAGCAGCTCTGCCCAGGTGATCCAGGTACAGAATGAGTAAGTGACAGAGTTCAGACTCCATTTTAGCGTCAACAGAAGAGGAGAACAAGGTGAGTGTTGGTCCAACATTATGACTGTTCTGCTGTCAGAAAACAAGGATGAGCCTCTGAACCTTGTTCCTGCACTGCAAAAACTCCACATCTTACCAGTTTATTCGTCTTATTTTTAGTCAAATTTAGTCTCAACCCACTTGATTTAAGATAAATTCACTTTACAAGTAACATTTCAGCAACATGGAGGGACGTGTTTTAAGACAACGCATCTTAAATATCTTGTTAAGTCAAACAATCTTGAAATGATCTTGTTTTAGTTGTATTTTACAAGAAACAAGGTTCATTTCATTTCATACATGTTTCAAGCTGAGCTGTTGTTTGTATGAGATAAATAATCTGGATTTAAGAAATAAAGTTATTATTGGAAAATCACCAATTCATTTTAGAAATTAGCTGTAATGTGTAAACAAAAAAAGCAAATGTCTGCTTTTGAGTTAAAACACCTCCTTTTGGGCGTATCTGGCTTCACCTAAAACACAACACCTTCAAATGCTGTCAAACACGACTAAATGGGCCATTTTATAGCCAGGGTTGGGAAGGCTACTTTAAAAATGTAATCTGGTACAAATACAAGTTACCTGTTAAAAAATGTAATCAGTAACTTACCCTAAGTACTAAAACAAAAAAGTAATGTACCAGATTACTTTCAGTTACTTTTGGATTACTTCAATCACAAACAGGCAAATAAAAAGCAGAGAGAAGGTGTGTGATCTGCTCAGTGTATTTACAAATCTTTTAGACAAAAGGCTATTTTAGTATAACTGAATAAATGTTCTACTCTAAGAGAACCCACAGTATCTGTAACAAATCAAATGTCTAATACTGAATTTAGAAAAGGAAAAAAGACAATCAAAACCACAGAACAAGTAAAGATAAATGAAGCTTCCAAATGATCCAAGTGTGGCGACAAAACAGTTCTGCTTAGAAAGTTGACAGAAGATATGTTTCTTTTCAAGAAAATATAAGATGTCCTAATTTTTCAACACAAACAGAAAGTATGTTCACCTACACAACATGACCAACAACTGTAAACATTCTAATTATTAGTTGTACTAAAAAAGTACAGTGACTTCTTTAAAGAGGTGTGTCAGGTATTAACCTGCTCTACTGGTTCCTCCAACCAGTTTCTCTGCCCTGGTCTCTGCATAGCCTGAGATGAAACACAGGAGCTGACTTTAATTACAGGTGTGACTCACAGGATCAGCTGAGAGAAGCAGTGAGCCTGATTTGGTCTAAACAGCCCACTGGTACACTTCTTGTTATTACCACTAAAACATGATTTGTCTCCCTCCTCTAAACCTCAAACTGTTTGACATGACATCAGTCAGCATCAGCACCAGCAGTCCCAGCATGTTTTCCACTATGGTTCTACAGTACGTTGGTAGCACAAGCAGCAGTGTTGACAGGTTAATTAAAAGTCAGCCAGCTAACTAAACTGTAGCTTACTGGCTTCATGTGTCCTTCAGTACTAGTTAGCGGTGTGTCTTCGTCCCTGCAGATGCTTCTTTAAGGTGGACATTGAGTGCCTGGATGTTGACACTTTCACTGCTGGAAGACATAGTTTGCATTATACCGAGATGTTGTTTGAGTCTCTGATTTAAATACAAAATGATGCCAAACTTTCCAGCCAGCGAGAGCGTTTTTCTCCCCGTAAGCGGTCATAACTATGAGCAGCGGTCGGTGGTATCCATGACAACACCTTTCATCACCACAACTCCTTTCATCATAGACATATATACGTAGACGCCGCATTGACTGCTGCTGCCGATTGGAGCCGACATGCCTACGCGGCGGCCATCTTGGTACAGTGCCACTCGCCCCTACAGTGCATTACGTCTATAGAGGAATGACATGTCTGCACTATAAAAGTGATCATAAATCCATCAGTTGTCAACATATATTGTTTGTTACAAACGTCAGACATGGAGGACGGACAGGCAGACATAAATAGAACAAATGCATCCAAGCATCCTGTGTCATAGCGACATGTGTGACGTTTTTAACAAACCAAACCGTTTGGAAATCAGTCGAAAATTCAGTGAATAATTCTACTTTAAGATTGTGGAGTACCTCTTACCTCCATAGACGCACATTCACTCCCCCCTCTGCTAGCCCTGTACCAAGATGGCGGAGCTTTAGGCACGTCCCTCCACAGTCAATGCGTAGCCTGATTTCAAGTACAAGATGGTCTTAAATCTAGAGAAGAGCAACTATAATACAACGAAATATAAGTTGAATACATCTCAAATTAAGAAGCTGACTGGAAACTTATTAAAGCAAAAGTCTGTTTTTTAGTGAAATGTTTATCTTTAGCATGTCTGGTTTATTCTAAAACACCTCAGTTTGACAATGCAGAGAAAATATAACATATGTTTTCCCTGCTAATTTTAAGACGTCAATATTCTAAATATCATGTCTTATTTCAAGAAATCTGACCAAGCAAATGTTCACTTGTTCTATAGATAGATTTTTATTCACTTATTTCAAGGTAAAAGTTCCTTAAATTAAGTTTTTTTTTCTTGTTTTAGGAGGGGCATTTTTTCCAGTGTGTTCTGTTCTGGGTGTTCTTATATCACAGGAGTGTTTTCATGCTGACTGCTGAGGAGCTTCTATCTGCTGAAATGATCTTTACTAGAACACTTTCACTTTCTCCTCCATTTTAAACTGGGCAGATATTTTAAGCTGTCAGTAACTAGAGGTGTGTTGGTGCAGCAGAGACCAGGTCCAGAAGAAGGAACCACTGCTGGGTCCACCTTGATAAACTGGATGTGGAAGTGTTTAAATCACTTTGTAGGACAGTTTTCCAGCAGAATGAAGAGTCTGATGTGTCAGAGATCAGCTGTAGACGCTGTTAGAGCAACATGAGGATTTATGATCAGAGGAGGAATATAATGAGGAAACAAGGAAAGAGGAAACAAGTGTTCAGTTTTCTCTCTGAGGATGTTTTCAGATTCCACCTCTGTGGACACAAAGAACCTGAATGAAGACAAACATGAACTTTATTATTTCCTGATCTCACAGTCAGTGTTGCTGGTTTTCCTCTCAGACTGACTCAAGTCCTCAAGATGAGTGTTTGTGAGGAGGAGGAGGAGTTTCCAGCCTCCAGCCGTCTGTCTATGAAGAGTGACTGGTCCAATGAAGAGCCTCCATACTTCAGTGAACAACCTGGACCCTCAGATTCAAAGTAAGAACACATGAACAAACCTTTACACCTCATTTAGTTGATGCTCCTTTGTGTTCTTAGATGTCAGTAACTAGAGGTGTGTTGGTGCAGCAGAGACCAGGTCCAGAAGAAGGAACCACTGCTGGGTCCACCTTGATAAACTGGATGTGGAAGTGTTTAAATCACTTTGTAGGACAGTTTTCCAGCAGAATGAAGAGTCTGACGTGTCAGAGATCAGCTGTAGACGTCTGGGCTTGTTAGCAGACGTGGAATCTAAGAGTCAGGAAAGTCAATATTCAGAGTGGAGTTTGTAAATGTAGTGAAGAGAATGAGTGAAGGCTTCATGTGGGGGTCAGATGGATCCTGCAGTGGGACGTGATGTTTGCTGTGGTCACAGTAAAGAAGAAACAGACAGTTCTGTTGTGATTGATGTGAAGACTCCTTTATGATTCCACCTGTCAGTTCTGTGTCGTGTCCCTGATGGTTGGTTTTAGTTGCTCCATTCAAATGAACTCTGAAAAGGTTTCTGTGACTCCAATAGAAATCATTGGTCCTGTTTTCCTCTCAGCATCTCTGCCAGTAGAAAAGCTGTGATCTGATCAAAGAGGACGACTGCAGACATGAACCATGTGATCATCTGCAGTTTGTGTGTTTAAACTATGGATATGATCAGAGGATTGTTCAGTGATTGATGAGAATACTAACATGTGTTTGAGCAGACAGAGAGCAGAGTTTCCAGCCTCCAGCCGTCTGTCTATGAAGAGTGACTGGTCCAAAGGAGAACCTCTAACCTTCAGAGAAGAACCTGGACCCTCAGACTCAAAGTAAGAACACTGCCTCTGACTGTTCCTATGACTCCTTTGTGATTCCACCTGTCAGTTCTGTGTCGTGTCCCTGATGGTTGGTTTTAGTTGGTCCATTCAAATGAACTCTGAAAAGGTGAGCTTCACTGTTGGTCACATGTGGATGTTGTTCTCCAGATGATCTGAGTGATGAATCAATGTGTTGACAGAGTGATGAAGAGGAGGGGAGCTTCTGAGGAGGAGCAGCCGTCCTGCTGTGCTTCATGTCAGGATGTCCTGAAGGATCCAGTCTCTACCAGCTGTGGACAAAGTAAGACTGAACATGTGCTGATGGACTGATGTGTGAAAAGTGACCTTGTTGTTGTGTTGTGTTGTCCAGACATGAAAGGTTGGTGTGTTTGTTTGTGTGGTCTGTGAGCAGATGCTGGTCTGGAGGAGGTTCTGCAGGAACATAAGATGAGTGTGAGGAGGAGATGTGAACATGTGACTGAAGGAAGTGATGAAACAGGAGGTGGAACCCTCCTCAACAGGGTCTACACTGAGCTGTACATCACAGAGGGACACAGTGGAGAGGCTGATAGCCAACATGAGGTGAGTCAGCTGGAGACAGCTTCCAAGAAGAGCCTCCATGACACTCCCATCAAGTGCCAGGACATCTTCAAAGCCTTCCCTGAGCAGCAGACAGCCATCAGAGTGGTCCTGACCAACGGCGTGGCTGGCGTGGGAAAAACCTTCTCAGTGAGGAAGTTCAGTCTGGACTGGGCAGAGGGCCGAGAAAACCAAGATGTCAGTGTGGTGGTTGTGCTTCCGTTCAGGGAGCTGAACCTGGTCAGAGATGAGCAGCACAGTCTTCTGACGCTGCTCCATGTCTTCCATCCAGCATTACAGAAGGTGACAGCAGAGAAGCTGGCTGTCTGGAAACTGTTGTTCATCTTTGACGGTCTGGATGAAAGCAGACTTTCACTGGACTTCACCAACAGGGAGGTTGTGTCTGACGTCAGCCACAAGTCATCGCTGGACGTCCTGCTGACAAACCTCATCCAGGGGAATCTGCTTCCCTCGGCTCTGGTCTGGATCACTTCCCGCCCTGCGGCAGCCAATCAGATCCCTCCTGAACATGTGGACAGGTTGACAGAAGTACGAGGCTTCACCGACCACCAGAAGGAGGAGTACTTCAGGAGGAGGTTCAGTGATGAAGAGCTGTCCACAAGAATCATCTCCCACGTGAAGACATCCAGGAACCTCCACATCATGTGTGGACTCCCAGTGTTCTGCTGGATCACTGCTGCAGTTCTGGAGCACATGTTGAGCACAGAGCAGAGAGGAGAGCTGCCCAAGACCCTGACCGACATGCTCTCACACTTCCTGCTGGTTCAGACACACAGGAAGAAGCTCAAGTACCATGAGGGACATGAGACCAGTCCACAGGAGCTGACGGAGGCTGACAGGGAAGTTCTCCTGAGGCTGGGGAGGCTGGCCTTTGAACATCTGGAGAAAGGAAACATCATGTTCTACCAAGAAGACCTGGAGCAGTGTGGTCTGGATGTGACAGAGGCCTCGGTGTTCTCAGGAGTCTGTACACAGATCTTCAGAAGAGAGTGTGTGATGTTCCAGAAACCAATCTACTGCTTTGTTCATCTGAGCATTCAGGAGTTTCTGGCTGCAGTCTACATGTTCCACTGTCACACCAACAGGAACACTGAGGAGCTGAAGAAGTTCCTGGGAAAGAAATACATGAACTCATCCCTGGATGTTTTCCTGAACAGAGTCATGTATAAATCCTTCCTCAGTAGAAATGGTCACCTGGACCTGTTTGTTCGCTTCCTTCATGGCCTCTCTGTGGAGTCCAACCAGAGACTCTTAGGAGGTCTGCTGGGTCGGACAGAGAACCATCCAGAAATGATCCAGAGAGTCATCAAGAACCTGAAGAAGATGAACAGTAATGAAACGTGTCCAGACAGAAGCATCAACATCTTCCACTGTCTGATGGAGATAAAGGATCTCTCATTATATCAGGAGATCCAAGGGTTTCTGCATTCAGAGAACAGATCAAAGAAGGAACTCTCTGTGTTCCAGTGCTCAGCTCTGGCCTACATGCTGCAGATGTCAGAGGAGGTTCTGGATGAGTTGAACCTGTACAAGTACAGAACACCAGTGGAGGGTCGATGGAGACTGATTCCAGCTGTGAGGAACTGCATAAAGGCTGGGTGAGTCCAGATGTGATGAACATGATCAGTCAGTAGATCAGTGGTTCAGTTCTTCAGATGGTCTCTCCAGAACATCTCATTATTCTCATATCTCCACTGGTTTATTTCAAACATCATGTCAGCTGAATTCAATTTCAGATGTTCTTTAGCTGAAAGTAGATGTTTTAAAAGTCTTTCAAAGACTCAACTTGTTTCTGACATGTTCTGATTGATCAATAATGATTGTAAAGATTTAAACATGACTTTATCTGACAGTGATGAGATGATGTTGATGCTCTAACAGTGGTTTGGTTTTTCAGCTAGAGAATAATCCTGAGGTCAGTGAAGTGATTCAGTCACTTGTCCAACAGTTTGTATCTGAAGCTTGTTAACTTGGACATGAGGCTCCGTAAACTACTGATCCTACAAAGACTGACGCTGCAGAGTGAGTTGATCTGAGTCATGGAGCATCAGATTGGTTCTGAACTCAGCTGTTCATTCTAAAGAGGGAAGTGGTGTTCCAGAGTCCAGACTTTACATCTGTCCTGATGTTCAGCTCCTCTCAGAGAGAAACTCTGTTATTCTCTGTCTGGTCGCTGCAGAGAAGAGTCATATGAGGAAATGCTCAGAGGTGTGAATCTATCAGAGCAGAACGGTACAAGTCAGACTGTTTCCACAGATCTGATCCACTCAAAGTCAGAGTTGTGTTTTTAATGCTACAAACCCTGACAACATGTTTGTGTTGAAATAATTCAGCGTCAGTGGTTTGTTCTTTGTGTTTGTGCTCAACAAGTTTTTCAGAACCTCCAAAAGAAGGTTGAGGACCAAAGTTGACCCAGTCGTCTGTCATCACATCACAATATGTCCTGGTGTTGATCTTTACTGGTGTCCAGGTGTGATGTTTTCCAGCATCAGTTCCATTGTGTAGCGTTTGACAGCAGACTGTAGATGTTCAGGGATGGAGGTGAAGCTGACAGCAGCAGGTCCACAGCAGAGACATCATCATCTTTGTACTGGAACTGTTGACTGAGCTCAACTCAGTCACAACATCCTGACTCACAGTAGAAACTCTGAATGTTGTCAGTAGCAAGCAGAAAGTGTCCTCTCTCATCACAACATATTCTATCATTTATGTGTCATGACAGACTTCATGGCTGTCAACTCTCAGAGAGTCACTGTGAAGTCGTGGCCTCAGCTCTGAAGTCCAACCCCTCCCATCTCAAAGTACTGGACCTGAGTGGAAACAAAGGCCTGAAGGATCCAGGAGTGAAGTGTCTTTGTGATGGACTGAAGAGTCCAAACTGTAAACTGGAGACTCTCAGGTCAGTTCACTGACTGTTTGTGAATTCATTTCCTTCACATTGTTGACTGAAGTTTTTGGTTTGCTTTGATAAATGTTGAGGATGTTTGTGAAAAGAGTCTGAAGACATTTCAGTTTGTTGAAGCGTCTGTGAATAAATGTCCTGATCAGCTGACTGCAGGGATCCAAGATGGAGGACAGAATCCACAGTCCTGCTGTGTGTCTGAATGTAAAGCTGATGTGAAAGTGATGTGAGGCTTCAGCAGTCTGACTTCCACACATCCAGTCAGGATGTTTGTGTTTCCACAGTGTTTGTGTTGAGCTGCAGTGAAGCATCTGGAACTCAGAGAGGGAGTTTAGTTGTCAACAGTCCGGAACTTGATTAGTGTCAGAAACTGAAACTGGATGTGAGTATGAGCTGAGCTCATGAAGGGATTCCTTCCAGTGGAGCTGTGTTCGGAAGAGAACATTTGACACCTTAACACTGTGTCTTCACTTCAGTGGACAGCAGGAATCAGAATACCTCTTTAATGTACACATGACATGACTGTTGTTTGAAGACACACTAACATTTGAATGAGACAAAGCTATGAAGCTGATAAACACAGAAGAAGAAAGTGAGGGAATAAATGAAAGAAAGAAAAGATGTGCTGCTGATCCTGTAATGAGAGAGTGGACTGAGATCAGCAGATGTTACTGATGTGTGGGCATGAATAGGTGGATGAATGTTGAGCTGACGTGGATGATGTGTGTAGAAGGCTGACATGATGATGATCCACAATAACAGAAGGGCAAAGTGACTCTGCTGGTTGTAGAAAAAAGCTGATTGATGAGGACAACGTAATGTTGAGCTGCACATTCAGAACCTGAACACGTCTGATGTATCATCACTGATCTGATCCACATCTTTTATTCTTTATTCAGATTGAGGGGCTGCGGTTTGTCAGAGATCAGCTGTGATTCTCTGGTCTCAGCTCTGAAGTCTAACCCCTCCCATCTGGAACATCTGGACCTGAGCTCCAATGACCTGCTGGATCCAGGAGTGAAACATCTGTGTGGTTTTGTGGAGAGTCCAGACTGCAGCCTGAAGACTCTGAGGTCAGACATCATGTTTAGTTTGTGTGCTGAGATGAATGTGATGTAAAGTTGTGGTGACACTAAGCTGCAGCCATCAGGCTGATCTTCTACTGATCCACACTGAGGATCTTCATGCTGACGTCTGCTTTCTTCTTCTCTCTTTAGTCCTTTGACTGTGGCACACAAATGTTGAGCTGCACATTAGAAAGAACCAGAACCAGAGCCAAACCTTTCAGTGAACTGACAGCAGAACCTAGCGTTAGCTTTCCATCATTGATGAAGCTGTCATATGGAGCTAAACCAGACAGAACAGGTCGTCACTGAAAAGAACAGTTTGGCTTTTTGAAGGTTTCTAATGTGGTTTTATTGATTTATTTTGACTGATTTATTTCAATACACAGATAAAACATCCAAGTTAGGAGATGCTTTTCAGTTCCACCTCATTTTCTCCTGATATCCTAGCGTGCCATCTGACCAGACCACTACACATCCATATCCACATGAGGACCCACACCCTTTCCTTCCTACCTACCTTAGATAACACAGACTCACCTACATGCCTGTAACCACACACACGGCAGCCTTCACATCTTTTCTCAGTCCTTTTCCTTCATTAACAGCTTCTGCTAACATATAGGTCACTTGCTGCGCCACAGACAAGTGCATTTAAAGTTGAATAAATCAATGCATTTAATTAAAGATAAAACCACTAAGAGGTGACTAGAGCCAGGCGGTACCTGTATCCCTGGGGTCCATTCTACATCACATGTGTTTGTCCTCAGCTGTACCCTGCTGTGGTCAACAGTAAGTGCCCATGGTGGTGTGGTGTTGTCCTTGGGTTTGGCCACCAGGGAGCGCTGAGCTCTTTCACTACGTATGTCCATGTGGTTTGGGACTTGTAGTTGTGTGTGAATACACTCCTTGATGAATCCAGCGGTGGTGTTTTTCTCCCAGCCCTCTGGGATACCATCTATCTTCATGTTGTGTCTCCTGACCTTGCTTCTAAATGGCTGCACTTGGCCTCTCGTTGAGCCTCTTGGTGTAGGAGAAAGGCCACTGACCTTTCTCACTGCTTGGCCTTGTCTTCCATCTCTGCTGGCTTTCTCTCCATGTCTACGCTGTGTTTCTCCAGCCAGGCACTTCTCTCCTCCACTTCTTCCATATGAGTCTCCAGTCTGGTCAAGGCCTTCTTCCTTCTGTTCACTGCTTCCAAGTGTTCTTGTCTGAGTGGACACCACTCCACTACAATGACTGAATCCTGCTCACTGTGGCGGCTGGCGTCGCTCCCCTCGTGGACTCACTATATCTTATATTCATGCTGTCCTTCTTGTTAGCTCTCCCCTTTTCTCCGTCTGTCCTCATTGACTTTCTCTAACTATTGAGCTTTACTTTGGTTTGGTTTCTGCCGTCAGTGATTAAAAGCACTGGCCGGTTATTAGTTGTCTTATTGGAGAGCAACATTTCCCATCTACTACCACATGGAGCCACTGGAAGTCCTTTAACGTGACTTTAAATCATAATCTTCAGGGTTTTTCTTCATTTTGCTGCTTTTAAAGACATTTTTTATGCTCAGACTTGTTTTCCAGTGTTTCAAAGTTGTGTTTTCAATAACAACCTGCACTGTCTCTGTTTTAGCTCCATACAAATCCAGCAGCACCAGAGTCCTGGTTGAAATGTGTTCGTGGTTCCAGAACATGAAGGTCTTCTAGAGTCTGGAGCCTGGTCTTGTCCTGGTTTCCTTCCTGTGTGTTTCTGTGACTCTGAGCAGGAAGTGAAATAAATGTCCGAGTGTTTTTCCTGGTGTTTGCTGCTCAGCATCAGTTTGTATGGATGGAGCCGCTGGTGGAGCTGCAGAGTTTCAGAGCTGAAGTCACTCCGTGTTGATTGGTGCAGCAGCATGTTGTCATTAATATGAATGAGAGCTCTTCTTCTCTGGTTCTGTTGGACTGTTGGAAGCTGCTTCCTGTTGGCTTCAGCTGTTTGGAGTTTCCATTTGATCAACTTGTACATTGTGAAGCTTCTTCATCTCTGAACACATGATGGACCTCTGGATGGTTTCAACAAGGAACTCTGTCTCCTCAACTAACATCTTTTATTCTTTATTCAGATTGGAAGCCTGTGGTTTGTCAGAGATCAGCTGTGATTCTCTGGTCTCAGCTCTGAAGTCCAACCCCTCCCATCTGGAACATCTGGACCTGAGCTACAACTACCTTTATGATCCAGGAGTGAAACATCTGTGTGGTTTTGTGGAGAGTCCAGACTGCAGCCTGAAGACTCTGAGGTCAGTTCACTGACTGTCTGTTACTGTTGTAGATCTGATCTGTGTTTAATGACGACTGAAGCTCATCTATGCTCCAACAGAACTTCCATCCATGAAGCTGTAAATCTGCTCTGGCCCACATTTTCTGTTTGTGTCCTAAATTCAGTTTGTTGAGACCAAAGTGGAGTGTTTGTATCAGGAAGTGTAGAAAATGTTCCTGTTGGTTGTTGAAGGAAATGAATGTTTGTAATTAGAGCTGAAGAGTCACATGTGGATCCAGAAGATCCTCTGAACTCAGATCAGTTAGAAGAGACTAAGTTTACTGAGAGAAGCAGAAATATTTCTTTGCTTTGTTCAGTTCAATGTGATTTGACTGATCATGTCTGATCACTGATATTGATCCTAAACACACAAACACACTGACACATGCAGACAGATGAAGGCAGACCTGCAGGTGAAGAACACATCTGATGGATCATCACTGATCTGATCTACATCTTTTATTCTTTATTAAGATTGGAGGGCAGCAAGCTGTCAGAGATCAGCTGTGATTCTCTGGTCTCAGCTCTGAAGTCCAACCCCTCCCATCTGGAACATCTGGACCTGAGAAGAAACAACCTGCAGGATTCATCAGTGAAACATCTGGAGGATCTTGTGGAGAGTCCAGACTGCAGCCTGAAGACTCTGAGGTCAGTACAAGGTTCCAGTCAGTCAGTTTTCTACTAAACAGTCAGTATTAGAGCAAAGATCCAGTGTCTCCTGTAAACCTGCAGCTTCTCAGTGAAGCTGTGAAGCAGAATGGAGACAGACTCCAGGACTGGACAGGAACACAGAGACAGCAGTCAGCCAATCAGAGGAGCCACAAGCTGGTTGTCATCATGTGTTTGAGTGGATGTGAAGCCCACTGTTGTTGTTGTGTTGATGTGTTGAGGATGTAACGCTTATTGGAAAAGAAAATAAAGTTAGGACTAATTATTGCAATGGAAGTTATGTGACTGAAACAGAAAACCAGGTTCATTATTGGAGCTTGGACTGAATGAAAGACCGGAAACAGAATGAAAGTTTTCAATTGATTTATATTCAAAAGTAAATATTCAACAACATAAAAATAAGGAAACAAGGCACATAAATATATTTAAACAAACAATACAATAATAACAAAAACAAAAAACCTTTTTGAAACCCAAGATTTTTAGGTTTTTTCAAAGTCCACGTGTATTTTTTTTTCAAGTTCAGTTCAAAATTAAATCCTTAGGTGAAGAAAACACAGTCTCAATGATCCTTTTAGCTGGATGCAAAATCCTTTATGCGATCCTTTGTAGAGAAAACGCAGTTCACTAAAGGAGTCCAATAAAAAAAATAGAAAAGGTCCTACCGCTCGCCACCTCCATGCTGAGGAAATCTGGTCCTGGGGTAAAGAAAAAAACCTGACCTAAAAACAAGGTCATGACAAAAACCCATAAGTTTCATCAATATTCAAACTCAGTTACTAGTAACAATTACATGCATTCTTAAATCAAACAATCGCCATTTTCATATCACTGCAAAAAAACAAATTCACAGTTGCGAAACATCAGTCATTCCTATCAGGTGTAACTTCATTCATTCATTTAGCAATGCTAACGCAGCTCAATGCATTTTAACCGCGGCATTAGCATGATCAACACTATACAATGCAAATAAACAATCAACAAAAGGCATAAATCAGCAAACGGCTAATATTGTCAACCCTTAAGACTTTATCCTAAAGGTACATGTGAATAAAAAACACATTGGAGTGCGTATGTTAGAATATGAATACTTTAAACGGCGCTTTTCCATGACGGAATTTACCGCGACCAAAGCAACAATAACTTTTTCAGCGGCACGTTTACCTACACAATAGCAGGATTTGATAGTGGAAAGGTTCTACTAACTCACCGTTGAGTTTCGTGCAACTTTGTGGAGTTTCCGCTACGTTTTCGGGGGTTTTCTGAGGAAATGTTTGGAGCGTAATCCGTGGTCACAGCCAGAGCAGATGAGCTGACGCTGACAGGATGTCACTGTGCTCTGTCATTTTTATGACAGCGCCACGGGTGGTTGGGCTCAGGATTGGCTCTTTTGACAATGGCTTACAGGGACATGAAGCTGATTCCAGCTGACAGCCTTCCAGATGTGAACAGACAGTGGTCCTCCTCCATCAGAGTGACCATCACACCTGATCTGACTGGTTTTTGTCTCATGTCAACAGTGATCAGCTGATCAGGTCCTGCTACTCTTTATATTGATGATCAGCTGATCAAACTCATTGATCTCCTCTGGTCTCTCTTCTTCTCTCTGCAGATGGAAGTGATGCTGATCAGGACGGTGTCTGTTGGAGAGGATGAAGTGTGTCCTGATGATCCAGAGGTTGAAGCAGCAGCAGCAGCTGGTGTGTAGAGACTCTGACTGGTCCATGTTACTGGGAGGTGGACTGGGAACCAGTGTAAAGTGTGTTGTTCCCACTGTGTATTTTAGTGCTGCAGCTCCACACTGTGGATGATGGAGAAGTTCAGTTGATGTAGACGTGATCCGTTGGAGGCTGATGTCCGGTTCAGAGGGCAGCCTGCATGTCAGAGTGTCAGGAAGTTTAAGGATGTTTGTGTCAGAGCAGGATTCTAGTTGAGTGGACTTTCTATTTCCAGCTGCAGTCCAACTGGTTCAGCTTCTCTACCTGCAACACATTGAGCTGATGAGAACAAAGAGTCCTGGAAACGTGTGGCTGATGAATGAAAGCCCTCCGATAGGGTCCCAGCTGGAAGAGTTGTGTCATATCACTGTTAGATTTCCTGTCATCTCATCAACAGGCAGCAAACAGAGGCTGGTTCATGAACACAGACTCTGGTTCTGAGCTGGAGATCCACATCTGATCCTCTCCGACTCACATCTGCCCACGTGGAGCCTCACTTCCAGGTTTTCATGTGTTTCTGGGAGTTTTCCAGCGTCGTCTTTTAGCTTTGTGCTTCTGCTAGCATCACCTGATTGTTGGTAATAATCCAGTGGAAGCTTTTTAACACATGTATGAAACATAATCCTGACTCATGTGGTCGCTAACAATAGGAGCCTTTAACCTTTAAATAAAGTCTGTCTTCTCTTCTGTTGGAGCTGATGGTTGTCATGACTTTGGTTGAACTTGTTTTCCTCCAGTGAAACATTCGAGGGATAAACACCACTAACCGTCCATCAGCTGCTCTTTTACAGCTCAGTCCATGTTTTCCTCTTTACTTTATTCATGTATGTATCATGGCTCATTTATTGTGGCCACTGATTGGTTCATTTCTACCAGATCATTTCCAGACGCTGCAGTTAAAGTTCTGTCACATGTGTGGAAACTCTGAAATGTAACAGCGCCCTCTGGTGGTCACACTTCATGACTACAGTGATTTCTATTTTACTGTTGATTCCCTTCACCAGAAGTCCTACATTGAAGCACTTCCACGCTTTGGCCACCAGAGGACAGGAAATCACACGTTCTTTATTGATGTATTTACAACGTACACCAGAAACTGACTCCATCAAGCTCTGTGATGTCACTGATATCTACATTAGATGTAAAGATGGACAGCTAAGTTTACACCACAGATCCTCTTGACTCTTCCACATATCTTTGTCTGATATTTACATTTGTTTAGTGGTCTTAAACATTAAAGTGGGGAATATGTGCAACAACATTCAGAATATGAGAAGGTGGCAAATACTTTTTCACGGCACTGTATATCAGAGTACATAAGTCTTTATTCTTTAGCTTGATAAAAATAAATAAATAAATAAATCACCTAATAACTGGTTGTTGTTAGTGTGTGTCCCCTTAAACTTAATTAACTACTTGTTATCAGTGTGTCCCCCCATACTTAACAACTGGCAGTTATTAGTGTGTGTCCCCCAAAACCTAATAACTGATTGTTATTTGTGTGTGTTCCCTCAACCCTGATAACTGGATGGGAATACTGTGCGGCCCCCAAGACCCAATAGCTGGTTTTGATTCGTCTGTCTCACCCTAAAACTAATAACTGGTATTATGATAATGTCTCTCTCTAAACCCAAAAACTGGTTGTTATTAGTGTGTGTCCCCCTTGAACCTAATGACTGCTAGTTATCAATGTGTGTCCCCCTTAACCTAATAACTGGTTATTAGTATGTGTCCCCGTAAACCTAATTACTGGTTGCTATTAGTGTGTGTCCCCCTAAACCTTACAACTGGTTGTTATTAGTGTGTGTCCCCTTTAAACCTAATTACTGGTTGTTATTAGTGTGTGTCCCACTAAATCTAATAACTGGTTGTTATTAGTGTGTGTCCCCCTTGAACCTAATGACTGCTAGTTATCAATGTGTGTCCCCCTAAACCGAATAACTGGTTATTAGTATGTGTCCCCGTAAACCTAATTACTGGTTGTTATTAGTGTGTGTCCCATTTAAACCTAATTACTGGTTGTTATTAGTGTGTGTCCCCCTTAAACCTAATTACTGGTTGTTATTAGTGTGTGTCCCCTTAAATCTGATAACTGGTTGTTATTAGAGTGTGTCTCCTTAAACCTAATAACTGGTTGTTATTAGAGTCCTTCCCCCTTAAACCTAATAACTGGTTGTTATTAGTGTCCTTCCCCCTTAAACCTAATAACTGGTTGTTATTAGTGTCCTTCCCCCTTAAACCTAATAACTGGTTGTTATTAGTGTCCTTCCCCCTTAAACCTAATAACTGGTTGTTATTAGTGTCCTTCCCCCTTAAACCTAATAACTGGTTGTTATTAGTGTGTTTGCCCCCCTAAACCTTATAACTGGTTGTTATTAGTGTGTGTCCCCTTGAACCGAATAACTGAATGTTATTAGTGTCTGTCCCCCTTAAAACCTAATAACTGGTTGTTATTAGTGTGTTTGTCCCCCTTAACCTAATAACTGGCTGTTACTAATGTGTGTCCCTTTTAAACCTAATTACTGGAAGGTATTAGTGTGTGTCCCCTTAAACCTAATAACTGCTTGTTATTCGTGTGTGTCCCCCTAAACCTAATAACTGGTTGTTATTAGTCTGTGTCCCCTAAAACCTAATAACTGGTTGTTATTAGTGTCTGTTCCCCTTTAACCTAATAACTGGTTGGTATTAGTGTGTGTCCCCTTTAAACCTAATTACTGGTTGGTATTAGTGTGTGTCCCCTTAAACCTAATTACTGGTTGTTATTAGTGTGTGTCCCCTTTAACCTAATAACTGGTTGGTATTAGTGTGTGTCCCCTTAAAACCTAATTACTGGTTGTTATTAGTGTGTGTCCCCTTTAAACCTAATTACTGGTTGTTATTAGTGTGTGTCCCCTTTAAACCTAATTACTGGTTGTTATTAGTGTGTGTCCCCTTTAAACCTAATAACTGGTTGTTATTCGTGTGTGTGTCCCCTTTAACCTAATAACTGGTTGTTATTAGTGTGTGTCCCCCTTAAACCTAATAACTGGTTGTTATTAGTGTGTGTCCCCTTTAAACCTAATTACTGGTTGTTATTAGTGTGTGTCCCCCTTAAACCTAATTACTGGTTGTTATTAGTGTGTGTCCCCTTTAAACCTAATTACTGTGTGTTATTAGTGTGTGTCCCCTTTAAACCTAATTACTGGTTGTTATTAGTGTGTGTCCCCCTTAAACCTAATTACTGGTTGTTATTAGTGTGTGTCCCCTTTACACCTAATAACTGGTTGTTATTAGTGTGTGTCCCCCTTAAACCTAGTAACTGGTTTTTATTTGTGTGTGTCCCTCTAAACCTAATAACTGGTTGTTAATAGTGTGTGTCCCCCTAAACCTAATAACTGGTTGTTATTAGTGTGTGTCCCCCTTAAACCTAGTAATTGGTTTTTATTTGTGTGTGTCCCTCTAAACCTAATAACTGGTTGTTATTAGTGTGTGTCCCCTTAAACCTAATAACTGAATGTGATTAGTGTGTGTCCCCCTTAAACCTAGTAACTGGTTTTTATTTGTGTGTGTCCCCCTAAACCTAATAACTGGTTGTTATTATTGTGTGTCCCCTTAAATCTAATTACTGGAATTTATTAGTGTGTGTCCCCCCTAAACCTAATAACTGGTTGTTATTAGTGTGTGTCCCCTTAAACCTAATAACTGGTTGTTTTTAGTGTGTGTCCACCTTAAACCTAATAACTGGTTGTTATTAGTGTGTGTGTCCCCTTAAACCTAATAACTGGTTGTAATTAAAGTGTGTCCCCTTAAACCTAATAACTGGTTGTTATTAGTGTGTCCCCCTAAACCTAATAAACGGTTTTGATTAGTCTGTGTCTCCCTAAACCTAATTACTGGTTGTTATTAGTCTGTGTCCCCTTGAACCTAATTACTGGTTGTTATTAGTCTGTGTCCCCTTTAACCTACTAACTGGTTGGTATTAGTGTGTGTCCCCCTTAAACCTAGTAACTGGTTTTTATTTGTGTGTGTCCCTCTAAACCTAATTACTGGTGTTTATTAGTGTGTGTCCCCCTTTAACCTAATAACTGGTTGTTATTAGTGTGTGTGTCCCTTAAACCTAATAACTGGTTGTTATTAGTGTGTGTCCCCTTAAACCTAATAACTGGTTGTTATTAGTGTGTGTCCCCTTAAACCTAATAACTGGTTGTTATTAGTGTGTGTCCCCTTAAACCTAATTACTGGTTGTTATTAGTGTGTATCCCCCTTAAACCTAATAACTGGTTGTTATTAGTGTGTGTCCCCCTAAACCTAATAACTGGTTGTTATTAGTGTGTGTCCCCCTTAAACCTAATTACTGGTTGTTATTAGTGTGTGTCCCCCTTAAACCTAATAACTGGTTGTTATTAGTGTGTGTCCCCCTAAACCTAATAACTGGTTGTCATTAGTGTGTGTCCCCCTTAAACCTAATTACTGGTTGTTAATCGTGTGTGTCCCCCTTAAACCTAATAACTGGTTGTTAATCGTGTGTTTGTCCCCCTTAAACCTAATTAGTGGTTGTTAATCGTGTGTGTCCCCCTTAAACCTAATAACTGGTTGTGATTAGTGTGTTTGTCCCCCTTAAACATAATAACTGGTTGTTATTAGTGTGTGTCCCCCTTAAACCTAATTACTGGTTGTTATTATTGTGTGTCCCCTTACACCTAATAACTGGTTGTTATAAGTGTGTGTCCCCCTTAAACCTAATAACTGGTTGTTATTTGTGTGTGTCCCTCTAAACCTTACATCTGGTTGTTATTAGTGTGTGTCCCCTTTACACCTAATAACTGGTTGTTATTAGTGTGTGTCCCCTTTAAACCTAATTACTGGTTGTTATTAGTGTGTGTCCCCTTTAAACCTAATTACTGGTTGTTATTAGTGTGTGTCCCCTTTAAACCTAATTACTGGTTGTTATTAGTGTGTGTCCCCTTTAAACCTAATTACTGGTTGTTATTAGTGTGTGTCCCCCTTAAACCTAATAACTGGTTGTTATTAGTGTGTGTCCCCCTAAACCTAATAACTGGTTGTCATTAGTGTGTGTCCCCCTTAAACCTAATTACTGGTTGTTAATCGTGTGTGTCCCCCTTAAACCTAATAACTGGTTGTTAATCGTGTGTTTGTCCCCCTTAAACCTAATTAGTGGTTGTTAATCGTGTGTGTCCCCTTAAACCTAATAACTGGTTGTGATTAGTGTGTTTGTCCCCCTTTAACCTAATAACTGGTTGTTATTAGTGTGTGTCCCCTTAAACCTAATTACTGGTTGTTATTATTGTGTGTCCCCTTAAACCTAATAACTGGTTGTGATTAGTGTGTTTGTCCCCCTTTAACCTAATAACTGGTTGTTATTAGTGTGTGTCCCCCTTAAACCTAATTACTGGTTGTTATTATTGTGTGTCCCCTTAAACCTTATAACTGGTTGTTATTAGTGTGTGTCCCCCTTAAACCTAATAACTGGTTGTTATTAGTGTGTGTCCCTCTAAACCTTACATCTGGTTGTTATTAGTGTGTGTCCCTTAAACCTAATAACTGGTTGTCATTAGTGTGTGTCCCCTTTAAGCCTAATTACTGGAATTTTTTTAGTGTGTGTCCCCTTTAAACCTAATAACTGGTTGTTTATAGTGTGTGTCCCCCTTAAACCTAATAACTGGTTGTTATTAGTGTGTGTTAATGTCCTCCATGGCTGACTTTGTTGTTCTATTAGTGATGATTGTCTGGTCTTCATTACCTGTAGTGTGACTATGTTCTATTCTTATGACTGTAACTGCATTAAAACTAACATTGAGCATTACTCTGTTGGAGGGACAGCTGAAGAAACCCAGATCCTCACTGACTGCTGGAGACTCCGCAGACAGAACATCAGCAGCTCCATCCGTGGACCTTCAGCAGCATCTGGACCAGCCTGATGGAGTTAATGGAGCCTGAAGGCTGATCAGCTCCACTGGAGAACATCAGGAGGAGGAGAGGCGTCATGTTTTTAATCTGTCCATGTGTTTTATAAGAGACTGTAGTCCTGTTATCAAATGAAGCCTCTTAAATCCAATCATTAAATATTTTTTCAACTGTATTGTAAATATTAGTTGTTGAAGCCAGAATGAAATGTTCCTCTAATCTGACCTGTTGGATCAGACGCTGCTTCTGTTTGAAAGGTTTCTGTTCTATTAGCTGACAGGCAGAGGAAGAGCTCACCTGGAAGAGCTCACCTTTAGTTGGCTGCTGTCCCTCCCCCCTCATCCCCTTCCCAACCCAAGCGGTCCAGGCAGATGTCCTCCCTCCCTGAGCCTGGTTCTGCCAGAGGTTTTTCTTCCCCTCCCTGTCCTAGGGGGGTTTTTGGTTCCTTCCCACGGTCGCTGACTGCTGCTCAGAGGGAATCCAAATGCAGCTATGGACTGTTGGGTTTTAATCTGCTGACTGGTTGCTTTATAAAATGTCAGGAAACAGTGAAAGCTCTGAAAAGTGGAACCAGAACAGACGTGAGACTTCTCCACGTGTGGTTCTGAGCTGAACTTGTGCTTTTATGAATGTGGACTTTCTCCAGATGTGATCTCAGAAAATCTCTGTATGATGCTGTGATTTCAGAGCACAGAGACTCAGAGATCCACAGAGATGAGAGAAGCTGCAGCACCAACACACCACCAGCAGATGGAGCTCTGACTCCATGTCTCCACAGTGTCGGCAGGAAAGACAGGAAAAACCACAGCTGGCTGGAGTCGTGTGATTTACAGGAAACATAGGAGCAGCTCTGCCCAGGTGATCCAGGTACAGAAGGAGGAAATGACAGAGTTCAGACTCCATTTTAGCATCAACAGAAGAGAGAACAAGGTGAGTGTTGGTCCAACATTATGACTGTTCTGCTGTCAGAAAACAAGGATGAGCCTCTGAACCTTGTTCCTGCACTTCAAAAACTCCACATCTTACCAAGTTTATTTGTCTTAGTTTTAGTCAAATTGTCTCAACCCACTTGATTTAAGATAAATTCACTTTACAAGTAACATTTCAGCAGATGGAGGGACGTGTTTTAAGACAACGCATCTTAAATGTCTTGTCAAATCAAACAATCTTGAAATTGTCTTGTTTTGAGTTGTATTTTACAAGAAACAAGGTTCATTTCATTTCATGTTTCAAGCCGGGCTGTTGTTTGTATAAGACAAATAATCTGGATTTAGGAAATAAACTTCAATTGATTCAAGTAAATGCATTTTATTGGAAAATCACCAGTTCATTTTAGAAAACAGCTGCATGTGTAAAATGTGTAAACAAAAAAAGCAAATGTCTGCTTTTGAGTTAAAAACACCTCCTTTTGGACGTAGCTGGCTTCACCTAAAACACAACACCTTCAAATGCTGTCAAACACCACTAAATGGGCCATTTTATAGCCAGGGTTGGGAAGGCTACTTTAAAAATGTAATCTGGTACAATTACAAGTTACCTGTTAAAAAATGTAATCAGTAACTTACCCTAAGTACTAAAACAAAAAAGTAATGTTCCAGATTACTTTTAGTTACTTTTGTATTACTTCAATCTCAAACAGGCAAATAAAGAGCAGAGAGAAGGTGTGTGATCTGCTCAGTGTATTTACAAATCTTTTCCATGGCATAGACAAAAGGCTCTTTTGGTATAACTGAAAAAAATGTTTGACTCTAAGAGAACCCACAGTACTTGTAACAAATCCAATTAAATGTCTAATTCTGAATTTAAAAAAGAAAAAAAGACAATCAAAACCACAGAACAAGTTAAGATAAATGAAGCTTCCAAATGATCCAAGTGTGGCTACAAAACAGTTCTGCTTAGAAAGTTGACAGAAGATATGTTTCTTTTCAAGAAAATGTAAAATGTGCTCATTTTTCAACACAAACAGAAAGTATGTTCACCTACACAACACGATCAACAACTGTAAACATTCTAATTACTAGTTGTACTAAAAAAGTAAAGTGACTTCCTTAAAGAGGTGTGTCAGGTATTAACGTGCTCTACTGGTTCCTCCAACCAGTTTCCCTGCCCTGGTGTCTGCATAGCCTGAGATGAAACACAGGAGCTGACTTTAATTACAGGTGTGACTCACAGGATGAGCTCAGAGAAGCAGTGAGCCTGATTTGGTCTAAACAGCCCACTGGTACACTTTTTGTTATTACTACTAAAACATGATTTGTTTCCCTCCTCTAAACCTCAAACTGTTGGACATGACATCAGTCAGCATCAGCACCAGCAGTCCCAGCATGTTTTCCACTATGGTTCTACAGTACGTTGGTAGCACAAGCAGCAGTGTTGACAGGTTACTTACAAGTCAGCCAGTGAACTAAACTGTAGCTTACTGGCTTCATGTGTCCTTCAGTACTAGTTAGCGGTGTGTCTTCGTCCCTGCAGATGCTTCTTTAAGGTGGACGTTGAGTCCCTGGATGTTGACACTTTCACTGCTGGAAGACATAGTTTGCATTATATCGAGATGTTGTTTGAGTCTCTGATTTAAATACAAAATGAATCCGAACTTTCCAGTCAGCAAGAACGTTTTTCTCCCCGTAAGCGGTCATAACTATGAGCAGCGGTCGGTGGTATCCATGACAACGCGGGGGTCCTTTCACCATAGACATATATACATAGACGCCGCGTTGACTGCTGCTGCCGATTGGAGCCGACGTGCCTACGTGGCGGCCATCTTGGTACAGTGCCACTCGCCCCTACAGTGCATTACGTCTATAGAGGAATGACATGTCTGCACTATAAAAGTGATCATAAATCCATCAGTTGTCAACATATATTGTTTGTTACAAACGTCAGACATGGAGGACGGACAGGCAGACATAAATAGAACAAAAGCATCCAAGCATCCTGTGTCATAGCGACATGTGTGACGTTTTTAACAAACCAAACCGTTTGGAAATCAGTCGAAAATTCAGTGAATAATTCTACTTTAAGATTGTGGAGTACCTCTTACCTCCATAGACTTACATTCACTCCCCCCTCTGCTAGCCCTGTACCAAGATGGCGGAGCTTTAGGCACGTCCCTCCACAGTCAATGCGGCGTCTATGTATGTATGTCTATAGGTTTGTTGGGGCGTTGTGTCATGAAGTGCCGTAAAGTGTCACAATGTGCCTGCACGACACATAGGTCAGCTGCATTGTAATATATCCCGTTTGATATTAAAATGTAATCCCTCTCAGTAATCCCCATTGTTATCACATATACCAGTAATGGGACTACATATTTTTTCTGTACTGTGACGGATTACAATGACCTTTTTTTTGTATCCTGATTACGTAACGCCGTTACATGTAGTCCGTTACTCCCTAACCCTGTGTGTAGCTCACTGAGTTGAGGCGTTACCACATGAGCGCAGGTCGCCAGAAGAGGTCATGAGTTTGAGTCTGGCTCACAACCCTTTGGTGGATGTCTCTGTCCTCTCTAATCCCTTTTCACAAAAAAATTAAAACACGACTAAATATAAGAATTTCTAGCTCACTGTGAGAAGACATTATATTTCAAAATGCTTAAACTAATCTTTGTAATCTGATTTCAAGTACAAGATGGTCTTAAATCTAGAGAAGAGCAACTATAATACAACGAAATATAAGTTGAATACATCTCAAATTAAGAAGCTGACTGGAAACTTATTAAAGCAAAAGTCTGTTTTTTAGTGAAATGTTTATCTTTAGCATGTCTGGTTTATTCTAAGACACCTCAGTTTGACAATGCAGAGAAAATATAACATAAGTTTTCCCTGCTAATTTTAAGACATCAATATTCTAAATATCATGTCTTATTTCAAGAAATCTGACCAAGCAAATGTTCACTTGTTCTATAGATAGATTTTTATTCACTTATTTCAAGGTAAAAGTTCCTTAAATTAAGTTTTTTTTTCTTGTTTTAGGAGGGGCATTTTTTCCAGTGTGTTCTGTTCTGGGTGTTCTTATATCACAGGAGTGTTTTCATGCTGACTGCTGAGGAGCTTCTATCTGCTGAAATGATCTTTACTAGAACACTTTAACTTTCTCCTCCATTTTAAACTGGGCAGATATTTAAAGCTGTCAGTAACTAGAGGTGTGTTGGTGCAGCAGAGACCAGGTCCAGAAGAAGGAACCACTGCTGGGTCCACCTTGATAAACTGGATCTGGAAGTATTTAAATCACTTCCTGAACTCACAGTCAGTGTTGCTGGTTTTCCTCTCAGACTGACTCAAGTCCTCAAGATGAGTGTTTGTGAGGAGGAGGAGGAGTTTCCAGCCTCCAGCCGTCTGTCTATGAAGAGTGACCAGTCTAAAGGAGAACCTCTAAAATTCAGAGAAGAACCTGGACCCTCAGACTCAAAGTAAGAACACATGAACAAACCTTTACACCTCATTTAGTTGACGCTCCTTTGTGTTGTTAGATGTCAGTAACTAGAGGTGTGTTGGTGCAGCAGAGACCAGGTCCAGAAGAAGGAACCACTGCTGGGTCCACCTTGATAAACTGGATGTGGAAGTGTTTCAATCACTTTGTAGGACAGTTTTCCAGCAGAATGAAGAGTCTGACGTGTCAGAGATCAGCTGTAGACGTCTGGGCTTGTTAGCAGACGTGGAATCTAAGAGTCAGGAAAGTCAGCATTCAGAGTGGAGTTTGTAAATGCAGTGAAGAGAATGAGTGAAGGCTTCATGTGGGGGTCAGATGGATCCTGCAGTGGGACGTGATGTTTGCTGTGGTCACAGTAAAGAAGAAACAGACAGTTCTGTTGTGATTGATGTGAACAGAAACATGTTTGTGTTTGAGCAGACAGAGAGCAGAGTTTCCAGCCTCCAGCCGTCTGTCTATGAAGAGTGACCGGTCCAAAGGAGAACCTCTAAACTTCAGAGAAGAACCTGGACCCTCAGACTTAAAGTAAGAAAGTGTTTGTGCTGTAAACTGACCTGATGAAGATGATGGTTTAGGATGGAGGAAGATGCTCTGCTGGAACAGTCACACAGTGGTCAGAATGCAGAACTCTTCCAGACTGAGATGGATCCTGGTCTGGGTTTTACAACCAGAAGTTCTGATGGTGTTTCTGTGGTAGAACACCTGAGAACCTCTGGTTCTCTGTTTACACTCAGTATTCAAACATGTTCAGCCCAATGTTGACGTCCCCGTAAAGACTGTCAGAGTGAGACAGAGTGTTCTCCACATGTGTGGTTGATGTTGTGGTTGGTCTTGGTGGGTTCCTGGTTCTCATGATCCACATGTTTGAAATGAAAGCTGAACACTGTGAGTCTGAGGCTGCTGCTCTCACACAGTTTAACATCATTTGTACTGTGAGTTGAAAGTGAAGCAGAGTGACGGTAGAAGAGTGAAGACCAGGAGCAGCTGTCTGTGATGGAAGGCTGTTACTGTGAAGCTGCTGCTCAAAGGGTTGAGTTTGTATTAACAGCAAACTGCAGGCAGATCAGTCAGAGTGGAATCAGACAGTTGGTAGGAAAGAAGTGAGTGGAGTTAGTAATAAAGGAAGCAGCTGGACTCAGACAGAACAGTAGCCTCACTCTGACTGTTCTCTGGGACCATCTGAGCTTCACTGTTGGTCACATGTGGATGTTGTTCTCCAGATGATCTGAGTGATGAATCAATGTGTTGACAGAGTGATGAAGAGGAGGGGAGCTTCTGAGGAGGAGCAGCCGTCCTGCTGTGCTTCATGTCAGGACGTCCTGAAGGATCCAGTCTCTACCAGCTGTGGACAAAGTAAGACTGAACATGTGCTGATGGACTGATGTGTGAAAAGTGACCCTGTTGTTGTGTTGTGTTGTCCACAGATGAAAGGTTGGTGTGTTTGTTTGTGTGGTCTGTGAGCAGATGCTGGTCTGGAGGAGGTTCTGCAGGAACATAAGATGAGTGTGAGGAGGAGATGTGAACATGTGACTGAAGGAAGTGATGAAACAGGAGGTGGAACCCTCCTCAACAGGGTCTACACTGAGCTGTACATCACAGAGGGACACAGTGAAGAGGCTGATAGCCAACATGAGGTGAGTCAGCTGGAGACAGCTTCCAAGAAGAGCCTCCATGACACTCCCATCAAGTGCCAGGACATCTTCAAAGCCATACCTGAGCAGCAGACAGCCATCAGAGTGGTCCTGACCAACGGCGTGGCTGGCGTGGGAAAAACCTTCTCAGTGAGGAAGTTCAGTCTGGACTGGGCAGAGGGCCGAGAAAACCAAGATGTCAGTGTGGTGGTTGTGCTTCCGTTCAGGGAGCTGAACCTGATCAGAGATGAGCAGCACAGTCTTCTGACGCTGCTCCATGTCTTCCATCCAGCATTACAGAAGGTGACAGCAGAGAAGCTGGCTGTCTGGAAACTGTTGTTCATCTTTGACGGTCTGGATGAAAGCAGACTTTCACTGGACTTCACCAACAGGGAGGTTGTGTCTGACGTCAGCCACAAGTCATCGCTGGACATCCTGCTGACAAACCTCATCCAGGGGAATCTGCTTCCCTCGGCTCTGGTCTGGATCACTTCCCGCCCTGCGGCAGCCAATCAGATCCCTCCTGAACATGTGGACAGGTTGACAGAAGTACGAGGCTTCACCGACGACCAGAAGGAGGAGTACTTCAGGAGGAGGTTCAGTGATGAAGAGCTGTCCAGAAGAATCATCTCCCACGTGAAGACATCCAGGAACATCCACATCATGTGTGGACTCCCAGTGTTCTGCTGGATCACTGCTGCAGTTCTGGAGCACATGTTGAGCACAGAGCAGAGAGGAGAGCTGCCCAAGACCCTGACCGACATGTTCTCACACTTCCTGCTGGTTCAGACACACAGGAAGAAGCTCAAGTACCATGAGGGACATGAGACCAGTCCACAGGAGCTGACGGAGGCCGACAGGGAAGTTCTCCTGAGGCTGGGGAGGCTGGCCTTTGAACATCTGGAGAAAGGAAACATCATGTTCTACCAAGAAGACCTGGAGCAGTGTGGTCTGGATGTGACAGAGGCCTCGGTGTTCTCAGGAGTCTGTACACAGATCTTCAGAAGAGAGTGTGTGATGTTCCAGAAACCAGTCTACTGCTTTGTTCATCTGAGCATTCAGGAGTTCCTGGCTGCAGTCTACATGTTCCACTGTCACACCAACAGGAACAATGAGGAGCTGAAGAAGTTCCTGGGAGAAGACTACATGAACTCATCCCTGGATGTTTTCCTGGACAGAGTCATGAAGAAATCCCTCAGCAGTAGAAATGGTCACCTGGACCTGTTTGTTCGCTTCCTTCATGGCCTCTCTGTGGAGTCCAACCAGAGACTCTTAGGAGGTCTGCTGGGTCGGACAGAGAACCGTCCAGAAACCATCCAGAGAGTCATCAAGAACCTGAAGAAGATGAACAGTCCTAAAACGTCTCCAGACAGAAGCATCAACATCTTCCACTGTCTGATGGAGATGAAGGATCTCTCAGTCCATCAGGAGATCCAAGAGTTCTTGCAGTCAGAAAACAGATCAAAGAAGAAACTCTCTCTGATCCAGTGCTCAGCTCTGGCCTACATGCTGCAGATGTCAGAGGAGGTTCTGGATGAGGTGGACCTGCACAAGTACAGAACATCATCAGAGGAGGGACGATGGAGACTGATTCCAGCTGTGAGGAACTGCAGAAGGTTTCGGTGAGTCTAGATGCGATGAACATGATCAGTCAGTAGATCAGTGGTTCAGTTCTCCAGATGTTCTCTCCAGAACATCTCATTATTCTCAGAGCTCCACTGGTTTATTTCAAACTTCACGTCAGCTGAGTTCAGTCTCAGATGTTCTTGAGCTGCTTCAAACGCTGTGGAGAAGTAGATCTTTCATGTTGTGGTGTTTGAAGCTCCATGAACAGTTTGTTCTTGTGTTTCTTCCTTTGGCTGATGGAGGAAACATGCAGATCTGCTGAGACACATGAAGAACTGTAGAGGTTCTGATGTGGAGGCAGTGAAGTTGTGATGACATGAGGAGGTTCTGAGATCAGTCTTCTGATCAGACCAACAGCTTTAATGTGATGATTTCACTCTGTAGAGTTTAACATCACATCTGGATGATGAACCAACATTTCTGAGCTCTGACACAAATGATTGATGGAATATTGATTTTTTTTTTTTTTATTGATTATCGATTATTGACATTCTAAAGCCTCTGTAGACAAACTACATCAGGGTCTGACTTCAATGAACAATAATCAGCTGCCTGTAAAGCAACGCTGGGAAACAGATAGGAACATAGCATTAGCAGAAGGAGAGTGGCATCAAGCATGGTTAGCTCAGTGTTCCACCACTGACTCCTTCTTTTGGACAGATTTCTGTTGGAAACATCTGATCCGTTCTTTCTAACAGCCTCCCAAAAGTCCAGATCTAGTGGGTCCCTGTGTTGTTGCTGGAGGGAGTGTGGATCGGCTTCAGCCGACCAGGCTCTCATCTTTTGCTCACGTCCACATATTCAGCCTTTCTGGAAGGGAGTGGGACATTTAAGATCAGAGACTCTGGACCTGAAAGCACATTTGTCTTTTCCTTTCCTCTACCTGGGAAAAATCCCCAGTGATCTCTGTCAAAGAGACAAATAGCCTCTGGTAGGACAATGTTAGGTTTAAAACCTGAAAATACACACAGCACAGGAAGGAAGACAGCACTCATGAGCTCAGGTCTTTTACTTGCGCACAAGGAGAGAACGGACACGACAGCTCTGCAGTATGCATCGCTACAGTATTCCAGCTCTCTGCCAGGTCTGATGTGTTTTTTGAATCAGCCTGTTTTATGTGTTCAGTTTTACTGTTATAATCTCTTCATTCTGTCTTTGTTTTGTTTGGCCAGTCACTTGCCAGATGACCTTGCTTTCCACACTGCCAGCAGGCGTCATCTCTTTTCACTTGTTGTTTGCCTCCTCTACCTCCATATCCTCCTCTGCCTCTATATTTTCTGTGGTGCTCCCTGTAGTAGCTTTGATCATTATCATCACCTTGATAGAAAATACTAGCTGGTTTCTGTTTTTGTTGTTTTTTGTTGGTAATGACTGTCTCAGCATGTCTCACCCAATCCATGGCCTGTGTCAAGTTTTCGGTGGGCGAATCTACATCATGTTTAGTTACCCAATCTTCAGGCCTGGCTGTAAGTTGTTTATAAAGACAGTTTGAGCTCAACTCAGTCCCATCATCCTGAGTCTCAGTAGAAACTCTGAATGTTCTCAGCAGGAAGCAGGAAGTGTCCTCTCTCATCAAAACATGTTCTATCATTTATGTGTCATGACAGACTTTCTAGATGTCGACTCTCAGAGAGTCACTGTAAAGTCGTGGCCTCAGCTCTGAAGTCCAACCCCTCCCATCTGACTGAACTGGACCTGAATGAAAACAACCTGGAGGATTCAGGAGTGAAGCGTCTTTGTGATGGACTGAAGAGTCCAAACTGTAAACTGGAGACTCTCAGGTCAGTTCACTGACTGTTGGTGAATTTATTCTCTTCACATTGTTGACTGAAGTTTTAGGTTTGCTTTGATAAATGTTGAGGATGTTTGTGAAAAGAGTCTGAAGACATTTTAGTTTGTTGAAGCGTCTGTGAATAAATGCCCTGATCAGCTGACTGCAGGGATCCAAGATGGAGGACAGAATCCACAGTCCTGCTGTGTGTCTGAATGTAAAGCTGATGTGAAAGTGATGTGAGGCTTCAGCAGTCTGACTTCCACACATCCAGTCAGAATGTTTGTGTTTCCACAGTGTTTGTGCTGCAGTGGAGCCTCAGGAACTCAGAGAGACACATCTGATGGATCATCACTGATCTGATCCACATCTTTTATTCTTTATTCAGATTGATGAACTGCAGTTTGTCAGAGATCAGCTGTGATTCTCTGGCCTCTGCTCTGAAGTCCAACCCCTCACATCTGGAACATCTGGACCTGAGCTACAACGACCTGAAGGATCCAGGAGTGAAACATCTGTGTGGTTTTGTGGAGAGTCCAGACTGCAGCCTGAAGACTCTGAGGTCAGTTCACTGACTGTCTGTTACTGTTGTAGATCTGATGTGTGTTTAATGACGACTGAAGCTCATCTATGTTCCAACAGAACTTCCATCCATGAAGCTGTAAATCTGCTCTGGGCCACATTTTCTGTTTGTGTCCTAAATTCAGTTTGTTGAGACCAAAGTGGAGTGTTTGTATCAGGAAGTGTAGAAAATGTTCCTGTTGGTTGTTGAAGGAAATAAATGTTTGTAATTAGAGCTGAAGAGTCACATGAGGATCCAGAAGATCCTCTGAACTCAGATCAGTTAGAAGAGACTAAGTTTACTGAGAGAAGCAGAAATATTTCTTTGTTTTTTTCAGTTCAATGTTTTAGTTTTATTAGTTTTATTAGGATCCCCATTAGCTGCCCATTTAATGGCCGCTATTCTTCCTGGGGTCCTTTAAAATATTTCATTTACAAAATTTACAATATGAAATTGTGTAAAAATTCACAAAATTGCACAGATAACACAATACAATTAGGGAAAGTAGTAATAATTACAACATGATGAAATTATTGCATTACATTATGGCAATAATACAAAAATTTGCATGTTAGCAGGTTTAGTTTTCACGTGGTCATCTGCAGTAACTCAGTCGTACGAATATTTTTAAATGTGTTTTTATGTTGTATTCTGCGTGAGCTGACTGAGAACTTATTCCAGTTAAATATTTCTCTGTAAAGCACTGTGGACTTCACAAAATTTGTTTTTGGGCGAGGAAGTTTTAAGTCTCCCCCTAGTGGCCGTCTTGTGGCATATTGGTGGCCGCTTTTAACAAAAATCAACTTCTCAGCAAAGAACTGTGGCTGATTTTTGAATATTGCGTTCCACATCAATAACATTAGTCTTAGTTTAATTTTGTTGTTAATCGTAAGCCAAGAAAGGCGTGAATGCATCAGTGCCACATTGGTCCTATAGGAGCACTGAAGGACAGTCCTAGCTGCCCTGTTTTGTGCACCTGAAGCTTCTGAAGATCTCTCTGTGATGCAGATGACCATATGACTGGACAGTATTCTAAATGACACAGAACAAGAGATGTACAACCTGTTAAGCAATAGACATAGGTATGTATGCCATGCATTTCCTGGACGTTGCAATACCTTTTCCCATTGTTGCTGTGATGTCATCGATATGAGCAGACCAAGACAGGTGGGAATCCAAGGTGACGCCCAGTAACTTGGTTTGCTTCACTTCAGTTCAAGCCCATTAATTAACAATTTCAGTGAGGTCTTGTTTTTTTTTAAATTTTGATTGTACCAAAGATTATTGATGTTGATTTAGCTATATTTAAGGCCAATTTGTTGTCCTTCACCCAATTATTAATATGAATTAAATCATGATTTAGCAGGCTTGAAACGTCATCAGATGTTTTTGCTGTATAGAGTGGAATCATCTGCATACATCACCACCGTTGAGTTTTTCAGAATAAAAGGTAAATCATTAGTTAATTTAAACACAAGATACTTGTGCTAAAAAAAAGAGGATTCGTACTCAATGAGGACCTAGGATCCCTAATCTGTCTCAATACCTCACAGTGAGCAGTGATTCCTAACACGTCTCAGGGGGTCATCAGGTGGAAACCTCCCTTCAACGGTGTTTCGCCTACTTAGTCCCACGACACCTCCAGGAGGCTAGGCGGTGAACTCTGGCGTCCCAGAGTCACCCCCCCTAGTGCCAAGTTCACACTGCTGCTACACAATCCAAACAGCACTGCCACATTCAACTGACCCAGACCTGTTTAGGAAATGCTCCAGGTAGTGACCAGTGCTGATGCTACCGCAATTGCTACATGCTACTGCTAACCACTAATTGCTTAAAATATACTACTAACAAATCACTATTGTTAAGTGCTGCACTGCTACCCTAGCACTAGATGCCACACACAACTACTAAGTGATTATGACAGAAGGCAAGCAAAACAGGAGCACAAATGAAACAAAGCTGCACCTTACAATACAAACTCACCTGAGCTGGCCGCATGGTCCCACAAAGAGACTCTAGCAGGCCCCTCCCTTACCTTAAATACACTCACTTCCTCTTCCTGGATCTCTGCCTATTGGGAGAGGGAAAATGGGGCAGGGAAAGCAGAGCAGAGGAGAGGTGTCTGTCTGGACTATCCTCTCCTCCTGCCGGGTTAGGCATGTCCTCTGCCTCCCCCTTCTCCTCTTAGTAAAGATGGAGTAAAGCAAAGGGCCAAGGCAGCTGCCCTGGGAAACTCCACAGTGGACTGCTTCAACAGAGGAGCATTTACCATTAAAGAATACACACTGCTTTCTGTCAGATAAGTAGCTGCTCATCCATGACAGAGCTGAAGGGGAAAAACAATAACATTCTAGTTTCTGAAGCAGTATTTTATGGTCTATCAGGTCAAATGCAGCGCTGAAGTCTAACATGACTGCACCGACCAATTTGTTTGCATCCATTTCCTCTAATCACTCATTACTGTCACGTGAGAGTTAAAGCAGTGCAAGTGGAGTGACCCTCTCGTTATGCATGCTGGTACTTGGTGATTAACCTATTGGAAAAAAAGTATTTATGAATTTGTTCGAAAACAACTTTTTTCCATTATTCTGCTTAGAAGAGGCAGAAGACTTATAGGTCGGCTATTCTGTCCTGTAAATGCAGCTTGTTTATTTTTAGGTAGTGGTATGATCTTAGACTCCTTCCATCTCTCTGGAAAAGTGCAATGTGATAAACTTAAATCGACCAAATGAGCAATGGGAAAGGAAAGAGTTTTGGCTGCCACACTGATGAGCCTTGAGTCCAAGTGATCCATTCCTGACGCCCTTCCATCAGGAAGAGATACAAGAATGTTTTCAACATAAGTTCTGTCAACTTGATTGAATGCAAAAGTGCAGTTCTTCTTATTCATTATTTTATTTAGTATTGCATCATATGATGTTGAATTCTTTGGACTCATGCCAGCTCTTAACTTCTCTACTTTACTGTTGAAAAAATTACAGAAATAATTAGCAATGTCGTCCGGATTTGTAACAAAAATTCCATCATATTCTACAAATCAAGCAGCAGAGTGCTGACGTTTACCCATTATTTTATTTAATGTATTCCACAGTTTTCTACTATCATTCGTTGTTTTGCTGACCATTGCCTGAAAGTACTCCCTTTTTTCTTTTTACTAGTTTTGACTACAATATTTCTGAGAATTCTATACTGTTCTTTATCAGGTCAGTCTCCTGAAATATTTGCTATTGTTTTCGCATTGTCTCTAGACAGCATTAATTCTTTTGGATATTGACCCACCCATGGAGCACTTCTTTTATGTACAGTTGTTTTCTTCAAAGGAGCATGCTTGTCAATGATTGTCATCAATATGTCCATAAACTTGTCGGGCACTGAATCAGGATTATGGTCACATACTTCTGACCAGTCTACAGCTTGAATTTCATCTACATACTCTTCTTGATTAAAATATCTATATGTTCTTTTATTAATTAATTTGCTGCCCTCTTTTGGTAATTCAGTTTTCCTAGTGACCCCTATAATATTATGGTCACTGCAGCCAGTGGGCACAGAGACAGCTTTTGAGCACATTTAGTTCAGTTCAATGTGATTTGACTGATTATGTCTGATCACTGATATTGATCCTAAACACACAAACACACTGACACATGCAGACAGATGAAGGCAGACCTGCAGGTGAATGAACACATCTGATGGATCATCACTGATCTGATCCACATCTTTTATTCTTTATTCAGATTGGAGGGCTGCAGTTTGTCAGAGATCAGCTGTGATTCTCTGGTCTCAGCTCTGAAGTCCAACCCCTCCCATCTGGAACATCTGGACCTGAGCTGGAACAACCTGCAGGACTTAGCAGTGAAACATCTGGAGGATCTTGTGGAGAGTCCAGACTGCAGCCTGAAGACTCTGAGGTCAGTAGAAGGTTCCAGTCAGTCAGTTTTCTACTAAACAGTCAGTATCAGAGCAAAGATCCAGTGTCTCCTGTAAACCTGCAGCTTGTCAGTGAAGCTGTGAAGCAGAATGGAGACAGACTCCAGGACTGGACAGGAACACAGAGACAGCAGTCAGCCAATCAGAGGAGCCACAAGCTGGTTGTCATCATGTGTTTGAGTGGATGTGAAGCCCACTGTTGTTGTTGTGTTGATGTGTTGAGGACATGAAGCTGATTCCAGCTGACAGCCTTCCAGATGTGCACAGACAGTGGTCCTCCTCCATCAGAGTGTCCATCACATCTGATCTGACTGCTTGTTGTCTCATGTCAACAGTGATCAGCTGATCAGGTCCTGCTGCTCTTTATACTGATGATCAGCTGATCAAACTCATTGATCTCCTCTGGTCTCTCTTCTTCTCTCTGCAGATGGGAGTCATGTTTGTGATCAGGATGGTGTCTGTTGGAGAGGATGAAGTGTGTCCTGATGATCCAGAGGTTGAAGCAGCAGCAGCAGCTGGTGTGTAGAGACTCTGACTGGTCCATGTTACTGGGAGGTGGACTGGGAACCAGTGTAAAGTGTGTTGTTCCCACTGTGTAGTTTAGTGCTGCAGCTCCACACTGTGGATGATGGAGAAGTTCAGTTGATGTAGACATGATCCGTTGGAGGCTGATGTCCGGTTCAGAGGGCAGCCTGCATGTCAGAGTGTCAGGAAGTTTCAGGATGTTTGTGTCAGAGCAGGATTCTAGTTGAGTGGACTTTCTATTTCCAGCTGCAGTCCAACTGGTTCAGCTTCTCTACCTGCAACACATTGAGCTGATGAGAACAAAGAGTCCTGGACACATGTGGCTGATGAATGAAAGCCCTCCGATAGGGTCCCAGCTGGAAGAGTTGTGTCATATCACTGTTAGATTTCCTGTCATCTCATCAACAGGCAGCAAACAGAGGCTGGTTCATGAACACAGACTCTGGTTCTGAGCTGGAGATCCACATCTGATCCTCTCTGACTGACATCTTCCCACCTGGAGCCTCACTTCCAGGTTTTCATGTGTTTCTGGGAGTTTTCCAGCATCGTCTTTTAGCTTTGTGCTTCTGCTAGCATCACCTGATTGTTGGTGAAGCTTTTAAAGATATGTATGAATCATAATCCTGACTCATGTGGTCGCTAACAATAAGAGCCTTTAACCTTTAAATAAAGTCTGTCTTCTCTTCTGTTGGAGCTGATCGTTGTCATGACTTTGGTTGAACTTGTTTTCCTCCAGTGAAACATCCGAGGGATAAACACCACCAACCGCCCATCAGCTGCTCTTTTACAGCTCAGTTCATGTTTTCCTCTATAGTTTATTCATGTATGTATCATGGCTCATTTATTGTGGCCACTGATTGCTTCATTTCTACCAGATCATTTCCAGACGCTGCAGTTAAAGTTCTGTCACATGTGTGGAAACTCTGACATGTAACAGCGCCCTCTGGTGGTCACACTTCATCACTACAGTGATTTCTATTTTACTGTTGAATCCCTTCACCAGAAGTCCTACATTGAAGCACTTCCAGGCTTTGGCCACCAGAGGGCAGGAAATCACACGTTCTGTATTGATGTATTTTCAAAGTAAAACAGAGACTGACTCCATCAAGCTCTGTGATGTCACTGATGTTTACATTAGATGTAAAGATGGACAGCTTAATTTACACCACAAATCCTCCTGACTCTTCCACATATCTTTGTCTGATATTTACATTTGTTTAGTGGTCTTAAACATTAAAGTGGGGAATATGTGCATCAACATTAAGAATTTGAGAAGGTGGCAAATACTTTTTCACGGCACTGTATATTAGAGTACATTAGTCTTGATTCTTTAGTTTGACAAAAATAAATAAATAAATAAATCAACTAATAACTGGTTGTTGTTAGTGTGTGTCCCCTTAAACTTAATTAACTACTTGTTATCAGTGTGTCCCCCCATACTTAATAACTGGCAGTTATTAGTGTGTGTCCCCCAAAACCTAATAACTGTATGGTAATACTGTGCGGCCCCCTAGACCCAATAGCTGGTTTTGATTCGTCTGTCTCCCCCTAAAGCTAATAACTGGTATTATGATAATGTCTCTCTCTAAACCCAATGACTGTTTGTTATTAGTGTGTTGCCTGAAACCCAAAAACTGGTTGTGATTAGTGTGTGTCCCCCTTGAACCTAATAACTGCTAGTTATCAGTGTGTGTCCCCTTAAACCTAATTACTGGTTGTTATTAGTGTGTGTCCCCCTTAAGCCTAATTACTGGTTGTTATTAGTGTGTGTCCCCCTAAACCTAATAACTGGTTGTTATTAGTGTGTGTCCCCTTAAACCTAATACTTGGTTGTTATTAGTGTGTGTCCCCCTAAACCTAATAACTGGTTGTTATTATAGTGTGTCCCCTTAAACCTAATAACTGGTTGTTATTATAGTGTGTCCCCCTTAAACCTTATAACTGGTTGTTATTAGTGTGTGTCCCCTTAAACCTAATAACTGGTTGTTATTAGTGTGTGTCCCTCTACACCTAATGACTGGTTGTTATTAGTGTGTGTCCCCCCTAAACCTAATAACTGGTTGATATTAGTGTGTGTCCCTCTAAACCTAATAACTGGTTGTTATTAGTGTGTGTCCCCCCTAAACCTAATAACTGGTTGTTATTAGTGTGTGTCCCTCTAAACCTTTTAACTGGTTGTTATCAGTTTGTGTCCCCCTTAAACCTAATAACTGGTTGTTATTAGAGTCTGTCCCCCTTAAACCTAATGACTGGTTGTTATTAGTGTGTGTCCCTCTAAACCTAATAACTGGTTGTTATTAGTGTGTGTCCCCCTAAACCTAATAACTGATTGTTATTAGTGTGTGTCCCCTTAAACCTAATGACTGGTTGTTATTAGTGTGTGTTCGCTTTAAACCTAATTAGGGCCCGAGCACTACAGTGCGTAGGACCCTATTGTTCTTCTAGTGTTTCTTTGGCGGTTTGGCGGTTTCTTTATTAGGGCCCGAGCACGAAAAGGCAAAGGCAAGCGGTCAGTGTGAAACACTGAATGCTGCCTTTGCCTTGCAGTGCAAAGGCCCTATTGTTCCTGCTGTGTTTCTTTCTTTGTTTCCTTGGCGGTTTCTTTTTCTTACGCCACTTTGAACCCCAATTTGACCCCCTAAACATGCTCAAAAACTCCCCAAATTTGGCACACCCATCACGACCGGCGAAAAATTTGATATTTTGGAGAAATTACATATATGAATGGCAAAATGACTCAATAGCGCCACCTTGAAAATTGGGCTTTAGTGGAGTTAATACGGCTAGTTTCACGTACAGCTATAAAATTTGGTACACAGGTACAGTATCCCGAGACAAAAACATTCCTGCTTTTGAAATTTCAAAAAAGCTCAACGGCGCCCCCTAGAGCACGTGGTGCGCAGTCATTGGAATTTAACGAACTCCTCCCAGGATTTTTATCTGATCTTCACCAAATTTGCTGTGTGGCATCTACACCCCTCCAAGATGAAAAGTTATTAAAATCTCATGGCTACGTCACACAGTGTGGGCGTGGCAGGGCCGCCATTTTGAGCAATTTCGCCATATGTAATATCACCAAATCCACACAAATCCTCATTAATGTCAAGACCTAATATTTAATATACAATTCAGGAATGGACGTGGTCAAACGGCTCCACAGCGCCCCCTACAAATATTCAAATACTCATATAAGGTCACTGTTTTATCCTACAAACATGAAATTTGCTACATACATATAGTACCCCAAGACAAACAGATTTGCTCAGTCGAAATTCCAATCGGCTGTACGGCGCCCCCTAGACAAGGTCGGGTGGAGAGGAGTGCGGTGAGGAGCGAGGGCCCGTCCGACGCTGCTTGCAGCTTTAATTAGGGCCCGAGCACTACAGTGCGTAGGACCCTATTGTTCCTGTAGTGTTTGGCGGTTTGGCGGTTTTGCGGTTTCTTTTTCTTACGCCACTTTGAACCCCAATTTGACCCCCTAAACATGCTCAGAAACTCCCCAAATTTGACACACACATCAGGACTGGTGAAAAATTTGATATTTTGGGGGAATTACACATATGAATGGCAAAATGACTCAATAGCGCCACCTAGAAAATTGGGCTTTAGTGGAGTTAATACGGCTAGTTTTAGGTAAACTCATGAAATTTGGTACACAGGTACAGTAGCCTGAGACAAAAATATTCCTGCTTTTAAAATTTCAAAAAAGCTCAACGGCGCCCCCTAGAGCAAGTGGTGTTCAGGCATTGGAATTTAACGAACTCCTCCCAGGATTTTTATCCGATCTTGACCAAATTCACTGTGTGGCATCTCTACCCATCCAGGATGAAAAGTTATTAAAATCTTGTGGTTGCGTCACACGGTGTGGGCGTGGCATGGCGGCCATTTTGAGCAAATTCGCCATGTTGAACGAAATGAGTTTTGGAGGTGAAGGGATCCATGTAAAATCACCAAATCCACACAAAACCTCATTAATCTCAAGACTTAATATTTAATATACAATTCAGAAATGGGCGTGTTCAAACGGCTCCACAGCGCCCCCGACAAATATTCAAATACTCATATAAAATCACTGCTTTATTCTACAAACATGAAATTTGGTGCATACATATAGTATCCCAAGACCAATAGATTTGCACGGTCAAAATTCCAATCGGCTCTACGGCGCCCCCTAGACAAGGTCGTGTGGAGAGCAGTGCGGTGAGGAGGGAGGGCCCGTCCGACGCTGCTTGCAGCTTTAATTACTGGTTGTTATTAGTGTGTGTCCCCCTAAACCTAATAACTGGTTGTGATTAGTCTGTGTCCTCCTAAACCTAATAACTGGTTATTAGTGTGTGTCCCCTTTGAACCTAATAACTGGTCATTAGTGTGTGTCCCCCTAAACCTAATAACTGGTTGTTATTAGTGTGTGTCCCCTTTAAACCTAATTAGGGCCCGAAGCACTACAGTGCGTAGGACCCTATTTTTCCTCTAGTGTTTGGCGGTTTCTTTGGCGGTTTGTTTCTTTGGCGGTTTTGCGGTTTCTTTTTCTTACGCCAATTTGAACCTTAATTTGACCCCCTAAACATGCTCAAAAACTCACCAAATTTGGCACACACATCAGGACTGGTGAAAAATTTGATATTTTGGGGGAATTACACATATGAATGGCAAAATGACTCAATAGCGCCACCTTGAAAATTGGGCTTTAGTGGAGTTAATACGGCTAGTTTCACGTAAACTCATGAAATTTGGTACACAGGTACAGTAGCCCAAGACAAAAACATTCCTGCTTTTAAAATTTCAAAAAAGGCTCAACGGCGCCCCCTAGAGCACGTAGTGTGCAGGCATTGGAATTTAACGAACTCCTCCTAGGATTTTTGTCCGATTTTCACCAAATTCGCTGTGTGGCATCTGGACCCCTCCAGGGTGAAAAGTTATTAAAATCTTGTGGCTGCGTCACACGGTGTGGGCGTGGCATGGCGGCCATTTTGAACAAAAAGCTTAAGATTGTACAATGGAACACGTGCGCAGGCATTGGAAATTAACGAACTCCTCCCAGGATTTTTGATCGATCTTCACCAAATTCGCTGTGTGGCATCTAGACCCATCCAGGATTAAAAGTTATTAAAATCTTGTGGCTGCGTCACACGGTGTGGGCGAGGCATGGCGGCCATTTTGAACAAAATCGCCATGTGGAACGAAGTGGGTTTTGGACGTGAAGTGATCCATGTAAAATCACCAAATCCACACAAATCCTTATAAATCTCAAGACTTAATATTTAATATACAATTCAGAAATGGGCGTGGTCAAACGGCTCCACAGCGCCCCCTACAAATATTCAAATACTCATATAAAATCATTGCTTTATCCTACAAACATGAAATTTGGTACACACATATAGTATCCCACGACCCACAGATTTGCACAGTCGAAATTCTAATCGGCTGTACGGCGCCCCGTAGACAATGTTGTGTGGAGAGGAGCATGATCAGGAGCGAGGGCCCGTTCGACGTTGCTTGCAGCTTTAATTACTGGTTGTTATTAGTGTGTGTCCCCCTAAACCTAATAAACGGTTGTGATTAGTCTGTGTCCCCCCAAACCTAATAACTGGTTGTTATTAGTGTGTGTCCCACTAAACCTAATAACTGGTTGTTATTAGTGTCTGTCCCCATTAAACCTAATAACTGGTTGTTATTAGTGTGTGTCCCCCTAAACCTAATAACTGGTTGTTATTAGTGTCTGTCCCCATTAAACCTAATAACTGGTTGTTATTAGTGTGTTTGTCCCCCGAAACCTAATAACTGGTTGTTATTAGTGTGTTTGTCCCCCGAAACCTAATAACTGGTTGTTATTAGTGTGTTTGTCCCCCTAAACCTAATTACTGGTTGTTATTAGTGTGTGTTCCCCTTAAACCTAATTACTGGTTGTTATTAGTGTGTGTCCCCCTTAAACCTAATAACTGGTTGTTATTAGTGTGTGTCCCCCTTAAACCTAATAACTGGTTGTTATTAGTGTGTGTCCCCCTTAAACCTAATAACTGGTTGTTATTAGTGTGTGTCCCCCTTAAACCTAATAACTGGTTGTTATTAGTGTGTGTCCCCCTAAACCTAATAACTGGTTGTTATTCGTGTGTGTCCCCCCTAAACCTAATAACTGGTTTTTATTAGTGTGTGTCCCCTTAAACCTAATTACTAGTTCTTATTAGTGCGTGTCCCCCCTAAACCTAATAACGGGTTGTTATTAGTGTGTGTCCCCCTAAACCTAATAACTGGTTTTTATTAGAGCGTGTCCCCCCTAAACCTAATAACTGGTTGTTATTAGAGTGTGTCCCCCTAAACCTAATAACTGGTTGTTATTACAGTGTGTCCCCCTAAACCTAATAACTGGTTGTTATTAGAGTGTGTCTCCCCTAAACCTAATAACTGGTTGTTATTAGTGTGTGTCCCCCTAAACCTAATAACTGGTTTTTATTAGAGCGTGTCCCCCCTAAACCTAATAACTGGTTGTTATTAGAGTGTGTCCCCCCTAAACCTAATAACTGGTTTTTATTAATGTGTGTCCCTCAAAACTGAGAAACTGGTTGTAAATCGTTTGTGTCCCCCCTAAACCTAATAATTGATTGTTATTAGTGTGTGTCCCCCCTTAACTTAAAAACTGGTTGTTATTAGTGTGTGTCTCCCCTAAACCTAATAACTGGTTGTTATTAGTGTGTGTCCCCCTAAACCTAATAACTGGTTTTTATTAGAGCGTGTCCCCCCCTAAACCTAATAACTGGTTGTTATTAGAGTGTGTCCCCCCTAAACCTAATAACTGGTTGTTATTAGAGTGTGTCCCCCCTAAACCTAATAACTGGTTGTTATTAGTGTGTTTGTCCCCCGAAACCTAATAACTGGTTGTTATTAGTGTGTGTCCCCCTTAAACCTCATAACTCCTTGTTATTAGTGTGTGTCCCCCTAAACCTAATAACTGGTTGTTATTAGTGTGTGTCCCTCTAAACCTAATAACGGGTTGGTATTAGTGTGTGTCCCCCTAAACCTAATAACTGGTTTTTATTAGAGTGTGTCCCCCCTAAACCTAATAACTGGTTGTTATTAGTGTGTGTCCCCCCTAAACCTAATAACTGGTTGTTATTAGTGTGTGTCCCCTTAAACCTAATAACTGGTTGTTATTAGTGTGTGTCCCTCTAAACCTAATAACGGGTTGTTATTAGTGTGTGTCCCCCCTAAACCTAATAACTGGTTTTCATTAGTGTGTGTCCCCCTAAACCTAATAACTGGTTGTTATTACTGTGTGTCCCCCTAAACCTAAAAACTGGTTGTTATTAGTGTGTGTCCCCTTAAACCTAATAACTGGTTGTTATTAGTGTGTGTCCCCCTAAACCTAATAACCGGTTGTTATTAGTGTGTGTCCCCCTAAACCTAATAACTGGTTGTTATTAGTGTGTGTCCCTCTAAACCTAATAACGGGTTGGTATTAGTGTGTGTCCCCCTAAACCTAAAAACTGGTTGTTATTAGTGTGTGTCCCCCTAAACCTAATAACTGGTTGTTATTAGTGTGTGTCCCCTTAAACCTAATAACTGGTTGTTATTAGTGTGTGTCCCCCTAAACCTAATAACCGGTTGTTATTAGTGTGTGTCCCCCTAAACCTAATAACTGGTTGTTATTAGTGTGTGTCCCTCTAAACCTAATAACGCGTTGGTATTAGTGTGTGTCCCCCTAAACCTAAAAACTGGTTGTTATTAGTGTGTGTCCCCCTAAACCTAATAACTGGTTGTTATTAGTGTGTGTCCCCCTAAACCTAATAACTGGTTGTTATTAGTGTGTGTCCCCCTAAACCTAATAACGGGTTGTTATGAGTGTGTGTCCCTTTAAACCTAATAACTGGTTATTAGTGTGTGTCCCCTTAACCTAATAACTGGTTCATATTAATGTGTGTCCCTCAAAATTGAGAAACTGGTTGTAAATCGTTTGTGTCCCCCCTAAACCTAATAATTGGTTGTTTTTAGTGTGTGTCCCTCTAAACCTAATAACTTGTTGTTATTAGTGTGTGTCCCCCTAAACCTAATAACTACTTGTTATTAGTGTGTGTCCCCCATAAACCTTAAAACTGGTTGTTATTAGTGTGTGTCCCCCTAAACGTAATAATCATCACTCTGTCGACACCTGAACGCCCCTGGAGCATTTTGCCTGTGATAGCCTGATAACACTCTCAGCAGCAGTCCATGACAGGTGAATACATATGTTGTTATTTTTGTGCCTAGTTTACAAGCAAATAATACAAAGTTTGGAGCACAAAAATGTGTTTTGCCAGAACGCAAAATTACATATTGTTTAAAGTTATAATCCAGCGAAAAACAAAGCAGTTTGAGTGAACAACTATCAATAACAAGCTCAAGAAATTATTTTTCATGCTTGCTTAATACACATGATTTTGCTCCAACCAGCGTCAAAGGCCGAGGAGAAAACTTTCAACGTTAATACAACTTTTTTTGTAAATACTGCTGTTATTGTGTCACAAAATGTAGTTTGAGATTATCTGAGGTGTGAAAGTGGTTGTATAAACGTCAAATCTGAGATCAATTTATCAAATAAGGTCTGGTTAAACATTTATTCCAACAATTTCAGAGATGTGAGCGTCCCGGTTAGACGGCTACCACAGGGAGGTCAGCGCTCACAGTAGCCCGCTGAGATCAGCCTTATCTGGGCTGGACTTTCTGAAATTTGCCGCCGGCTCTGATGGTTCTGTAGCCGTTAAACGGCGATATCAGTAATTTTAAGGGTTTCTAACAGTCACACTTTGGCATCACAGCATAGTTTTTATTGTTCATCATTTGTATATTATTTAATGTTGTACCTGATCACTGACATTGTACTTCTGAATGATTGTCTGGTCTTCATTACCTGTAGTATGACTATGTTCTATTCTTATGACTGTAACTGCATTAAAACTAACATTTGAGCATTATTCTGTTGGAGGGACAGCTGAAGAAACCCAGATCCTCACTGACTGCTGGAGACTCCACAGACAGAACATCAGCAGCTCCATCCGTGGACCTTCAGCAGCATCTGGACCAGCCTGATGGAGTTAATGGAGCCTGAAGGCTGATCAGCTCCACTGGAGAACATCAGGAGGAGGAGAGGCGTCATGTTTTTAATCTGTCCATGTGTTTTATAAGAGACTGTAGTCCTGTTATCAAATGAAGCCTCTTAAATCCAATCATTAAATATCTTTTCAACTGTATTGTAAATATTAGTTGTTGAAGCCAGAATGAAATGTTCCTCTAATCTGACCTGTTGGATCAGACGCTGCTTCTGTTTGAAGGTTTCTGTTCTATTAGCTGACAGGCAGAGGAAGAGCTCACCTTTGGTTGGCTGCCGTCCCTCCCCCCTCATCCCCCTCCCAACCCAAGCAGTCCAGGCAGATGTCCTCCCTCCCTGAGCCTGGTTCTGACTCAGAGATCCACAGAGGTGAGAGAAGCTGCAGCACCAACACACCACCAGCAGATGGAGCTCTGACTCCATGTTTCTGCAGGTATCCTCAGCTTCAGGAGTCACTGAGTCCTTTCACTAAAGTACTGCACAGAGCTGAGTATTACTGCACTGCTCTGGTTGGACAGTTTGAGTTCCTGATGAAGAACAAAACGTGATCAGGTTCTAAGATGTGAAGCGTTGGTCTGAATAAAAGCACAAGACATGAAGAAGAAGCAGCTGAAAGGAGCTCCATGAATATTAAAGATGTCTGAGGACAGGAAGTGTGATGGATGTTCAGTGAACCTCAGTGTGTGTGTGTGTGTGTGTCATGTCATGTGATGTGTGTGTCTGCAGCCTGTTGTGTGGACGAGTGTTTGATGGCTGCAGGTTGATGAGTTCAGAGATAAAGTGGACTGTGAGGCCACACAGCGACTGTCTGTGGTGGAGACGCTGAACTTCAGGCCCATAGAGACGGTGGACAGCTCTGGAGGTTCCACTGCATCACAGCTGTGGTCCTGTGGAGTTCTGGTGTCACTGTGCAGAGCTCAGGTTCACTGGTCACACCTGAGAGAGTCTGATCCAATGAGAGGAAACCTCTTGATCTAGTGGCAGCGTTCTTCTGTCAGTGGTGGAACAACGACTGCAGCAGCAACGTGTCTGATAGATAAATGTGTGTTCAGCTGATCAGAACGTCTGTTGAAGACAGGAAACCACACAGCTGGGTGGAGTCATGTGATTCATTGGATACAGAGGAACAGCTCTTAGGGATTTGAGGAAATGACAGAGTTCAGACTCCATTTTAGCGTCGACAGAGGAGGAGAACAAGGTGAGTGTTGGTCCAACATTATGACTGTTCTGCTGTCAGAAAACAAGGATGAGCCTCTGAACCTTGTTCCTGTTCTGTTCTGGGTGTTCTTATATCACAGGAGTGTTTTCATGCTGACTGCTGAGGAGCTTTTATCTGCTGAAATGATCTTTACTAGAACACTTTCACTTCCTCCTCCATTCTAAACGGGGCAGATATTTAAAGCTGTCAGTGACTAGAGGTGTGTTGGTGCAGCAGAGACCAGGTCCAGAAGAAGGAACCACTGCTGGGTCCACCTTGATAAACTGGATGTGGAAGTGTTTAAATCACTTCCTGAACTCACAGTCAGTGTTGCTGGTTTTCCTCTCAGACTGACTCAAGTCCTCAAGATGAGTGTTTGTGAGGAGGAGGAGGAGTTTCCAGCCTCCAGCCGTCTGTCTATGAAGAGTGACCGGTCCAAAGAAGAACCTCCAGACTTCAGAGAAGAACCTGGACCCTCAGACTCAAAGTAAGAACACATGAACAAACCTTTACACCTCATTTAGTTGACGCTCCTTTGTGTTGTTAGATATCAGTAACTAGAGGTGTGTTGGTGCAGCAGAGACCAGGTCCAGAAGAAGGAACCACTGCTGGGTCCACCTTGATAAACTGGATGAGGAAGCGTTAAAATCACTTTTCAGGACAGTTTTATTTTATTTATTTAATTCATTTAAGAAGCGTGTCAATAAAACAACGATTACAGAAAGGAAAACAGAACCCAGAAGCTGCCAGTCAAAAGGAGGAGGTGGAAGTTGAAGGACCTTATGAGAAGTCCTTCCCCTCTGTCTTCATTCCATAGAGCTGCATTTACACAAGTCATTTCCACAAAAAACAAAACTGAGGAGCATGGCACAAAATATATGATCCTACAAAATAAAAGACAATGACAGAGGACTGGAGAAACGGAGTATAACGTGATCGTTTATGGTCGTACAAACTAAGATAACAAACTGAAAGCAGAAGAAACAAAGGCCTGTCATCATTAAGGTTGTCATCATGTTAAAAAGCAGATGTTTGCATGGATAATCTAGTATGAACCACTTTCTTCCTCTGCGTGTTTCTGCAGGAGATCATTTTTATAAAGCTCTTTGAACTGCACCAGATTTGAACTCGTTTTAAAGGTTGTTTTTTAAAGTGTTTGTTTGGGGTTTCCAGCAAACGTTATGATCAAGAGTTACACCCAGAAATGTGTGCTCGTAGACTCTCCCAATGACTATGTTGTCGATCTTCATTTGCATTTGTGGATTTATGTCACGCTTTCCAAGAAACATACCTTCAGTTTTTATTGTATTGAGAGACAGTTTGTTTTTGGCAAAGCAGTCTTCTAGCTTCCACATTTCATTTGTAATCTCAGTCATCAGTGCTTCAAGGTTCTCAGCTGAACCTAGTATTGGCGTATCATCCGCCAAGAGGACACGCTTTAGTTTTTCAGAAAGAAAGTACAAGTCATTGATGTATCATAGAAATCATGTTGGCCCCAGCACGGATCCCTGTGGGACACCACACACTATACTGCCACACTTGGACCTGTGCTGTCCCCATGAACACACTGTTTTCTGTTTGTTTAATAAGATTCTATCCAGTTTAGAGCAGTTCCTCTAATCCCATGTTTTTTAAGACTATGTTATGATCCATCGTGTCGAACGCTTTCTTTAAGTCTACAAAAATTCCAGCTGAAAAGTTTTCTGATCAATACTGTTTGTGATTTCCTCTATAAGTTCTATTAATGCTCATACCGGTGATCTGTTTTTCTAAATCCTTGTTGGCTGTCATTTAGTAGATTATATATGTCAATACATTTATCAAGTCTATCTGTGTAAAGTTCTTCTAATATTTTAGAGAACTGAGGTAGGATTGATGGGCCGGTGATTCACTTATTGATCTGCTGCCCCACTTTTGTGGATGGGAGTAGCTTTGGCTACTTTCATCTGATCTGGGAACTTGCCTGTTTTAAAAAAACAAATTGAAATTAAAGCTGCAAGCAGCGTCGGACGGGCCCTCGCTCCCCCCACCGCCGCTGCTTTGGATACGATCGAAATGTCTATAGCACGTAATAGTGTTTGTCTCATCCTGCTCTGCACATGTACCAAATTTCATGTCTGTAGGACAAAGCACCGATTTGATATGAATTTTTGAAATTTCTAGGGGGCGCTGTGGAGCCGTTTGAATTTTGGAGTGTGCAGATCTGTTGGTCTTGGGATACTGTATGTATGTACCAAATTTCATGTTTGTAGGATAAAGCAGTGATTTTATATGAGTATTTGAATATTTGTAGGGGGCGCTGTGGAGCTGTTTGACCACGCCCATTCCTGAATTGTATATCAAATGTTAGTTTTTGAGATTTGTGAGGATTTGGTGATTTTACGTGGATCCCTTCACCTCCAAAACCCATTTCATTCCATATTGCGAATTTATTCAAAATGGCCGCCATGCCACGCCCACAAGATTTTAATAACTTTTCATCCTGGAGGGGTCTAGATGCCACACAGAGAATTTGGTGAAGATCGGATAAAAATCCTGGGAGGAGTTCGTTAAATTCCAGTGCTTGCACACCACATGCTCTAGGGGGTGCTGTTGAGCTTTTTTTGAAATTTTAAAAGCAGGAATGTTTTTGTCTCGGGCTACTGTACCTGTGTACCAAATTTCATGAGTTTATGTGAAACTAGCTGTATTAACTCCAGTAAGGCCCAATTTTCAAGGTGGCGCTGTTGAGTCATTTTGCCATTCATATGTGTAATTCCCCCAAAATATCAAATTTGTCCCCAGTCCTGATGTGTGTGCAAAATTTGGGGAGTTTTTTAGAGTGTTTAGGGGGTCAAATTGGGGTTCAAAGTGGTGTAAGAAAAGGAAACAAACCGCCAAACAAACAGAGCAGGAACAACAGGGTCCTACACACCGCTGGTTCTCGGACCCTAATTAAAGCTGCAGCGATGGACGGGTTCTCGCTTCCTGCTGGTCAGAGACTGATGCAGACCATCAGGGCCGGACTCTGATCACATGTGAAGTTTGAGGACATTTGAAACCCTGAAACCCTCATTCATGCCTTCATCACATCACACATTGACTACTGTAACAGCATCCTGTACGGCTCAACCTCCACCCTCCTCAGTAACCTTCAGAACATCCAGAACTCTGCCTCCACCTCCTCACCTACACCTGTTCCTGTTCCCACATCACCCCTGTCCTCCTGAACCTTCACTGGCTTCCTGTTCAGTACCGTATTCAACACAAAATCCTCCTCCATAACCAGGCCCCCTCTTAAGGACCTGCTCCACCTCTACACCCCTTCCTGGACCCTCCGTTCCTCTGATGCAAACCTCCTGACCGTCCCCAGGACCAGACACCGACCCTGGGGGGACGGAGCTTTCTCTCCCTCTGGAACTCACTCCCACAACACATCCATGATCCCGTTGACCACCTTCAAGACTAGATCAAAACACACCTCTTCAATGTCCCTAAATCTATAAACACCATTGACAACACATTATTTACAGACTCCAACCATGAATTTTTGTTTTCGGCTGCACTTTCAGGTGTATTTCTTCTGTTTTCTTTTTGATTGATTTTTAAATCTGTATTTGTGTTTCTTTTTCACGTGTAAAGCATCTTTGAGTTTTTGAAAAGTGTTCTATAAACACAATATACTATTATTATTATTATTTGGAGCATGTACAGCCTAGTTACACAGCACTTCCTGTTCCATTTGATGGCGAAACATCAAATTGCCAAATCGCCACAGCCACACCGTCATACTTTAGTGGAACATTTTAATGACTTTTGCTCACCACCACCTGTAGTATATGTGGGTCAAACTTCAGATCTGTAGGAGTTACCCCCTGGACTAGTTCACTCTAGAAAATGTGAACATTCTGACAGTAAATTCAAAATGGCGGACTTCCTGTTGCATTGTGGGTATGGGTGCTAGAGGATTTTTTGTGTGTCTTGCGTTGATACATATGTGTCCGAATTTCATAGCTGCAGGTGAAAGTAACTGGTCCCAAACCCTTTTTTTCACTTCCTAGGAGGCGCTGTTGAGTCATTTTGCCACAGACTTGGGAAATATAACGAGGAAACAAGGAAAGAGGAAACAAGTGTTCAGTTTTCTCTCTGACGATGTTTTCAGATTCCACCTCTGTGGACACAAAGAACCTGAATGAAGACAAACATGAACTTTATTATTTCCTGAACTCACAGTCAGTGTTGCTGGTTTTCCTCTCAGACTGACTCAAGTCCTCAAGATGAGTGTTTGTGAGGAGGAGGAGGAGTTTCCAGCCTCCAGCCGTCTGTCTATGAAGAGTGACCGGTCCAAAGGAAGACCTCCACTCTTCAGAGAAGAACCTGGACCCTCAGACTCAAACTAAGAACACATGAACAAACCTTTACATCTCATTTAGTTGACGCTCCTTTGTGTTGTTAGATGTCAGTAACTAGAGGTGTGTTGGTGCAGCAGAGACCAGGTCCAGAAGAAGGAACCACTGCTGGGTCCACCTTGATAAACTGGATGTGGAAGTGTTTCAATCACTTTGTAGGACAGTTTTCCAGCAGAATGAAGAGTCTGACGTGTCAGAGATCAGCTGTAGACGTCTGGGCTTGTTAGCAGACGTGGAATCTAAGAGTCAGGAAAGTCAATATTCAGAGTGGAGTTTGTAAATGCAGTGAAGAGAATGAGTGAAGGCTTCATGTGGGGGTCAGATGGATCCTGCAGTGGGACGTGATGTTTGCTGTGGTCACAGTAAAGAAGAAACAGACAGTTCTGTTGTGATTGATGTGAACAGAAACATGTTTGTGTTTGAGCAGACAGAGAGCAGAGTTTCCAGCCTCCAGCCGTCTGTCTATGAAGAGTGACTGGTCCAATGATCATCCTCCATACTTCAGAGAAGAACCTGGACCCTCAGACTCAAAGTAAGAACACTGTCTCTGACTGTTCCTATGACTCCTTTATGATTCCACCTGTCAGTTCTGTGTCGTGTCCCTGATGGTTGGTTTTAGTTGCTCCATTCAAATGAACTCTGAAAAGGTGAGCTTCACTGTTGGTCACATGTGGATGTTGTTCTCCAGATGATCTGAGTGATGAATCAATGTGTTGACAGAGTGATGAAGAGGAGGGGAGCTTCTGAGGAGGAGCAGCCGTCCTGCTGTGCTTCATGTCAGGACGTCCTGAAGGATCCAGTCTCTACCAGCTGTGGACACTGGTTGTGCAGACAGTGCATCACCTCATACTGGGACCAGTCTGCTCCATCAGGACACTCCTCCTGTCCCCAGTGTGGAGAAAGACCCAGAAGCAGAGCTGGACTGGAGACAGTCAGTCAGAGCAGCTGTGGACAAAGTAAGACTGAACATGTGCTGATGGACTGATGTGTGAAAAGTGACCTTGTTGTTGTGTTGTGTTGTCCACACATGAAAGGTTGGTGTGTTTGTTTGTGTGGTCTGTGAGCAGATGCTGGTCTGGAGGAGGTTCTGCAGGAACATAAGATGAGTGTGAGGAGGAGATGTGAACATGTGACTGAAGGAAGTGATGAAACAGGAGGTGGAACCCTCCTCAACAGGGTCTACACTGAGCTGTACATCACAGAGGGACACAGTGGAGAGGCTGATAGCCAACATGAGGTGAGGCAGCTGGAGACAGCTTCCAAGAAGAGCCTCCATGACACTCCCATCAAGTGCCAGGACATCTTCAAAGCCTTCCCTGAGCAGCAGACGGCCATCAGAGTGGTCCTGACCAACGGCGTGGCTGGCGTGGGAAAAACCTTCTCAGTGAGGAAGTTCAGTCTGGACTGGGCAGAGGGCCGAGAAAACCAAGATGTCAGTGTGGTGGTTGTGCTTCCGTTCAGGGAGCTGAACCTGATCAGAGATGAGCAGCACAGTCTTCTGACGCTGCTCCATGTCTTCCATCCAGCATTACAGAAGGTGACAGCAGAGAAGCTGGCTGTCTGGAAACTGTTGTTCATCTTTGACGGTCTGGATGAAAGCAGACTTTCACTGGACTTCACCAACAGGGAGGTTGTGTCTGACGTCAGCCACAAGTCATCGCTGGACGTCCTGCTGACAAACCTCATCCAGGGGAATCTGCTTCCCTCGGCTCTGGTCTGGATCACTTCCCGCCCTGCGGCAGCCAATCAGATCCCTCCTGAACATGTGGACAGGTTGACAGAAGTACGAGGCTTCACCAACCACCAGAAGGAAGAGTACTTCAGGAGGAGGTTCAGTGATGAAGAGCTGTCCAGAAGAATCATCTCCCACATGAAGACATCCAAGAACCTCCACATCATGTGTGGACTCCCAGTGTTCTGCTGGATCACTGCTGTAGTTCTGGAGCACATGTTGAGCACAGAGCAGAGAGGAGAGCTGCCCAAGACCCTGACCGACATGTTCTCACACTTCCTGCTGGTTCAGACACACAGGAAGAAGCTCAAGTACCATGAGGGACATGAGACCCGTCCACAGGAGCTGACGGAGGCCGACAGGGAAGTTCTCCTGAGGCTGGGAAGGCTGGCCTTTGAACATCTGGAGAAAGGAAACATCATGTTCTACCAAGAAGACCTGGAGCAGTGTGGTCTGGATGTGACAGAGGCCTCGGTGTTCTCAGGAGTCTGTACACAGATCTTCAGAAGAGAGTGTGTGATGTTCCAGAAACCAGTCTACTGCTTTGTTCATCTGAGCATTCAGGAGTTCCTGGCTGCAGTCTACATGTTCCACTGTCACACCAGCAGCAACACTGAGGTACTGAAGAAGTTCCTGGGAGAAGACTACAAGAACTCATCCCTGGATGTTTTCCTAAACAGAGTCATGTATAAATCCCTCAGCAGTAGAAATGGTCACCTGGACCTGTTTGTTCGCTTCCTTCATGGCCTCTCTGTGGAGTCCAACCAGAGACTCTTAGGAGGTCTGCTGGGTCGGACAGAGAACCATCCAGGAAAGATCCAGAGACTCGTTGGAGGTCTGCTGGGTCGGACAGAGAACCATCCAGGAAAGATCCAGAGAGTCATCAAGAACCTGAAGGAGATGAACAGTTATGAAACGTCTCCAGACAGAAGCATCAACATCTTCCACTGTCTGATGGAGATGAAGGATCTCTCAGTCCATCAGGAGATCCAAGAGTTCCTGCAGTCAGAGAACAGATCAAAGAAGAAACTCTCTGAGATCCACTGCTCAGCTCTGGCCTACATGCTGCAGATGTCAGAGGAGGTTCTGGATGAGTTGGACCTGAAGAAATACAGAACATCAGTGGAGGGAAAACAGAGATTGATTCCAGCTGTGAGGAACTGCAGAAAGGCTGGGTGAGTCCAGATGTGATGAACATGATCAGTCAGTAGATCAGTGGTTCAGTTCTCCAGATGTTCTCTCCAGAACATCTCATTATTCTCAGAGCTCCACTGGTTTATTTCAAACTTGATGTCAGCTGAGTTCAGTCTCAGATGTTCTTGAGCTGCTTCAAACGCTGTGGAGAAGTAGATGTTTGATGTTGTGGTGTTTGAAGCTGATCAATCCATGAACAGTTTGTTCTTGTGGTTCTTCCTTTGGCTGATGGAGGAAACATGCAGATCTGCTGAGACACATGAAGAACTGTAGAGGTTCTGATGTGGAGGCAGTGAAGTTGTGATGACATGAGGAGGTTCTGAGATCAGTCTTCTGACCAGACCAACAGCTTTAATGTGATGATTTCACTCTGTAGAGTTTAACATCACATCTGGATGATGAACCAACATTTCTGAGCTCTGACACAAATGATTGATGGATTATTGATGTCCCTGATGTCAGATGGATTTAATCAGTTTGACTTCTGAGCTTTTATTTCAGATTATTCTAGTTTGTATTGAATTAAACTGTATTGTTCTTTGTCATCAGTGCTCCATGTAATATTCAGTTTTTACCTTTCAAACACTCACAACTTGTTTCTGACATGTTCTGATTGATCAATAATACTTGTGAGGGTTGATGCCAATCATTTGAGTTGGACAAAGAGGACTTTTAGCGGTACTTAGAGATGGGCCTCTTGTTTTTCCAGGAAATAGGGAGCACTGATTCAGCTGAACCCTGTAGAAGAACACAGATACTTATTGATGCGTACAATTCAGAACATTCTAAAGCCTCTGTAGACAAACTACATCAGGGTCTGACTTCAATGAACAACAATCAGCTGTCTGTAAAGCAACGCTGGGAAACAGATAGGAACATAGCATTAGCAGAAGGAGAGTGGCATCAAGCATGGTTAGCTCAGTGTTCCACCACTGACTCCTTCTTTTGGACAGATTTCTGTTGGAAACATCTGATCCGTTCTTTCTAACAGCCTCCCAAAAGTCCAGATCTAGTGGGTCCCTGTGTTGTTGCTGGAGGGAGTGTGGATCGGCTTCAGCCGACCAGGCTCTCATCTTTAGCTCACATCCACATATTCAGCCTTTCTGGAAGGGAGTGGGACATTTAAGATCAGAGACTCTGGACCTGAAAGCACATTTGTCTTTTCCTTTCCTCTAGCTGTGAAAAATCCCCAGTGATCTGTGTCAAAGAGACAAATAGCCTCTGGTAGGACAAAGATATTTATGGCTGCAGGCTAGAAAGCCAGAACAAAGTGCTGCTTCAGAGGACACCCCCACCACTGCCCTTCTTCTTCATATAATCAAGTCCATCAGCTCAGTGGAGAAGATGACATCCTCAGAAAGAGAAGGGGGATCAATACTGGGAAGAATGGGACTGCTGTAGCTCTCTGGACTCTTAACAATCACGTCTTTAGTTCTCTGAGTGAAGCTTTATGGAAACAGGAGCTTTGTACCTGGATCCTCCTGCCTTGGCTCACTCACATCTGTTTTTTAAGACCTCAGCTGTTGGATTTTTGTTGTTGTTTATTGCAGAAAGTGAACAAATAAAAAGTGTTCAACAAGTTTTTCAGAACCTCCAAAAGAAGGTTGAGGACCAAAGTTGACCCAGTCGTCTGTCATCACATCACAATATGTCCTGGTGTTGATCTTTACTGGTGTCCAGGTGTGATGTTGTCCAGGATCAGTTCCATTGTGTAGCGTTTGACAGCAGACTGTAGATGTTCAGGGATGGAGGTGAAGCTGACAGCAGCAGGTCCACAGCAGAGACATCATCATCTTTGTACTGGAACTGTTGACTGAGCTCAACTCAGTCGCAACATCCTGAGTCTCAGTAGAAACTCTGAATGTTCTCAGCAGGAAGCAGGAAGTGTCCTCTCTCATCACAACATGTTCTATCATTTATGTGTCATGACAGACTTTCTAGATGTGACCTCTCAGAGAGTCACTGTGAAGTCGTGGCCTCAGCTCTGAAGTCCAACCCCTCCCATCTGACTGAACTGGACCTGAGTAGAAACTACGACCTGAAGGATCCAGGAGTGAAGCGTCTTTGTGATGGACTGAAGAGTCCAAACTGTAAACTGGAGACTCTCAGGTCAGTTCACTGACTGTTGGTGAATTTATTCTCTTCACATTGTTGACTGAAGTTTTAGGTTTGCTTTGATAAATGTTGAGGATGTTTGTGAAAAGAGTCTGAAGACATTTTAGTTTGTTGAAGCGTCTGTGAATAAATGTCCTGATCAGCTGACTGCAGGGATCCAAGATGGAGGACAGAATCCACAGTCCTGCTGTGTGTCTGAATGTAAAGCTGATGTGAAAGTGATGTGAGGCTGCAGTGGAGCCTCAGGAACTCAGAGAGACACATCTGATGGATCATCACTGATCTGATCCACATCTTTTATTCTTTATTCAGATTGGAGAAATGCAGTTTATCAGAGATCAGCTGTGATTCTCTGGCCTCAGCTCTGAAGTCCAACCCCTCCCATCTGGAACATCTGGACCTGAGCTACAACGACCTGAAGGATCCAGGAGTGAAACATCTGTGTGGTTTTGTGAAGAGTCCAGACTGCAGCCTGAAGACTCTGAGGTCAGACATCATGTTTAGTTTGTGTGCTGAGATGAATGTGATGTAAAGTTGTGGTGACACTAAGCTGCAGCCATCAGGCTGATCTTCTACTGATCCACACTGAGGATCTTCATGCTGACGTCTGCTTTCTTCTTCTCTCTTTAGTCCTTTGACTGTGGAACACAAATGTTGAGCTGCACATTAGAAAGAACCAGAACCAGAACCATCCTCCAGTGAACTGACAGCAGAACCTAGCGTTAGCTTTCCATCATTGATGAAGCTGTCATATGGAGCTAAACCAGACAGAACAGGTCGTCACTGAAAGAACAGTTTGGCTTTTTAAGGTTTCTAATGTGGTTTTATTGATTTAGTTTGACTTATTTATTTCAATACACAGATAAAACATCCAAGTTAGGAGATGCTTTTCAGTTCCACCTCATTTTCTCCTGACATCCTAGCGTGCCATCTGACCAGACCACTACACATCCATATCCACATGAGGACCCACACCCTTTCCTTCCTACCTACCTTAGATAACACAGACTCACCTACATGCCTGTAGCAACATTTCCCATCTACTACCACATGGAGCCACTGGAAGTCCTTTAACATGACTTTAAATCATAATCTTCAGGGTTTTTCTTCATGTCGCTGCTTTTAAAGACATTTTTTCTGCTCAAAGTTTTTCTCCAGTGGTTCAAAGTTGTGTTTTCAATGACAACCTGCACTGTCTCTGTTTTAGCTCCATACAAATCCAGCAGCACCAGAGTCCTGCTTGAAATGTGTCCATGGTTCCAGAACATGAAGGTCTTCTAGAGTCTGGAGCCTGGTCTTGTCCTGGTTTCCTTCCTGTGTGTTTCTGTGACTCTGAGCAGGAAGTGAAATAAATGTCCGCGTGTTTTTCCTGGTGTTTGCTGCTCAGCATCAGTTTGTATGGATGGAGCCGCTGGTGGAGCTGCAGAGTTTCAGAGCTGAAGTCACTCCGTGTTGATTGGAGCAGCAGCATGTTGTCATTAATATGAATGAGAGCTCTTCTTCTCTGGTTCTGTTGGACTGTTGGAAGCTGCTTCCTGTTGGCTTCAGCTGTTTGGAGTTTCCATTTGATCAACTTGTACATTGAGAAGCTTCTTCAGCTCTGAACACATGATGGACCTCTGGATGGTTTCAGGAAGGAACTCTGTCTCCTCAACTCACATCTTTTATTCTTTATTCAGATTGATGAGCTGCGGTTTGTCAGAGATCAGCTGTGATTCTCTGGCCTCAGCTCTGAAGTCCAACCCCTCCCATCTGGAACATCTGGACCTGAGCTCAAACAACCTGAAGGATCCAGGAGTGAAACATCTGTGTGGTTTTGTGGAGAGTCCAGACTGCAGCCTGAAGACTCTGAGGTCAGTTCACTGACTGTCTGTTACTGTTGTAGATCTGATGTGTGTTTAATGACGACTGAAGCTCATCTATGTTCCAACAGAACTTCCATCCATGAAGCTGTAAATCTGCTCTGGGCCACATTTTCTGTTTGTGTCCTAAATTCAGTTTGTTGAGACCAAAGTGGAGTGTTTGTATCAGGAAGTGTAGAAAATGTTCCTGTTGGTTGTTGAAGGAAATGAATGTTTGTAATTCGAGCTGAAGAGTCACATGTGGATCCAGAAGATCCTCTGAACTCAGATCAGTTAGAAGAGACTAAGTTTACTGAGAGAAGCAGAAATATTTCTTTGCTTTGTTCAGTTCAATGTGATTTGACTGATCATGTCTGATCACTGATATTGATCCTAAACACACAAACACACTGACACATGCAGACAGATGAAGGCAGACCTGCAGGTGAAGAACACATCTGATGGATCATCACTGATCTGATCCACATCTTTTATTCTTTATTCAGGTTGGAGGGCTGCAGGTTGTCAGAGATCAGCTGTGATTATCTGGTCTCAGCTCTGAAGTCCAACCCCTCCCATCTGGAACATCTGGACCTGAGCTGGAACAACCTGCAAGATTCAGCAGTGAAACATCTGAAGGATCTTGTGAAGAGTCCAGACTGCAGCCTGAAGACTCTGAGGTCAGTAGAAGGTTCCAGTCAGTCAGTTTTCTACTAAACAGTCAGTATCAGAGCAAAGATCCAGTGTCTCCTGTAAACCTGCAGCTTCTCAGTGAAGCTGTGAAGCAGAATGGAGACAGACTCCAGGGCCCGTATTCACAAAGCATCCTAAGGCTAAAAGCAGCTCTTAGTGACGTCATTCTTAGAAAAATCTTAGAATTTCTCGAGTTCTAAGATTTTTCTTAGAATTTTCCCTTGGTAAGATAAAAGTTATTCACAAAGCGTCTTAAGCCTTAAGAGAGCTCCTAAGGTGAGAAACTGTTAAGAGTAGGGAGGAGGACTTTTAAGAAGCCTGAGAATGTCTTAAACAGGCAAGATGGCAGAAAAACCGAGAGGAAGGAGAGATATTCTCTGTACGTTAATTAAAAGACGTTAAATGACAGCGATTTAATAACACGCTATCGGCTCGATCGTGCAGAAATAATGTTTGTGGTTGACCTCATCAGGGATGAGTTTACTGTCCCACTCAGCGCAGTAACGTAATAACGCCTGAGATGAAAGTCATCGCAGCATTGTGATACCTGGCCACAGGTAAAATGCACCAATGTAGCAGTGATGACTTGGGTCTGTCACAACCCTCTGTCAGCAGAGTGACCAGTCAGACCAGTCAGACCATTACGGTCTTTCACAGCCTCGTATCGTTGCGCAATTTAAAAATTTCAATCTCCTCTTGCTTGGGATTACAGCTCGTACCAGCGCTTCTCACAGCAACCACAGGACCTGCTGACAGCTGAGTCTGTGTCCACCATTAATATCAAACACATGAAGTAGTAAATTACCAGCATGGACAGTAAACATAACAATAAGCAAATCAATATAATCGGCATGTTAATGAGGTACGTTCAAACATTTGAAGCTGTCACACAACTAATTTAATTTTGCCGAGTTTCATCATCATGACATAAAATTAATGTCAAGATTACATATTTCTTAATACAGTCCAAGTTATATGATCGGTTGATTTTACTGTCCATTCATTAGGAGGAGCGCGGAGCGCATTTTTCTTTTGTCTTTCCCCCTTTTTGTAACAACCAATCACAGCCTTTAGAAGACTGCGTCATACCTAGCAACGGGGTCAACCACGCCTCCTCACTAAGATAAAAGTTTGTGTGCCCTCCTTGCTCAGAGTTGCTCTCAGAAACTTCCTGAATCACTCTTAAGCTAAGATTCCTTGCTAGGAATTTTTAGGCTAAGTTAGGAGCTCTCTTAGAAAATTCTAAGACGCTTTGTGAATACGGGCCCAGGACTGGACAGGAACACAGAGACAGCAGTCAGCCAATCAGAGGAGCCACAAGCTGGTTGTCATCATGTGTTTTAGTGGATGTGAAGCTGACTGTTGTTGTTGTGTTGATGTGTTGAGGACATGAAGCTGATTCCAGCTGACAGCCTTCCAGATGTGCACAGACAGTGGTCCTCCTCCATCAGAGTGTCCATCACATCTGATCTGACTGCTTGTTGTCTCATGTCAACAGTGATCAGCTGATCAGGTCCTGCTGCTCTTTATGCTGATGATCAGCTGATCAAACTCATTGATCTCCTCTGGTCTCTCTTCTTCTCTCTGCAGATGGGAGTCATGGTTGTGATCAGGACGGTGTCTGTTGGAGAGGATGAAGTGTGTCCTGATGATCCAGAGGTTGAAGCAGCAGCAGCAGCTGGTGTGTAGAGACTCTGACTGGTCCATGTTACTGGGAGGTGGACTGGGAACCAGTGTAAAGTGTGTTGTTACCACTGTGTAGTTTAGTGCTGCAGCTCCACACTGTGGATGTTGGAGAAGTTCAGTTGATGTAGACATGATCCGTTGGAGGCTGATGTCCGGTTCAGAGGGCAGCCTGCATGTCAGAGTGTCAGGAAGTTTCAGGATGTTTGTGTCAGAGCAGGATTCTAGTTGAGTGGACTTTCTATTTTCAGCTGCAGTCCAACTGGTTCAGCTTCTCTACTTGCAACACATTGAGCTGATGAGAACAAAGAGTCCTGGAAACATGTGGGCTGAAGCCTCGGAGCCCACAGAGAGGTTCATGAAGCTCATGTCAGTGGCTTTACATCACATGGTGTTGAGGCCACAGACTGAAGATGGATCCAGTTGAGTCCTGAAAGGTCCAGAAGCAGCTCTGACTGGACCAGAACCCGACCGCTGACTCACATCTGCCCACCTGGAACCTCACCTCCAGGTTTTCATGTGTTTCTGGGAGTTTTCCAGCATCGTCTTTTAGCTTTGTGCTTCTGCTAGCATCACCTGATTGTTGGTAATAATCCAGTGGAAGCTTTTTAACACATGTATGAAACATAATCCTGACTCATGTGGTCGCTACAATAAGAGCCTTTAACCTTTAAATAAAGTCTGTCTTCTCTTCTGTTGGAGCTGATCGTTGTCATGACTTTGGTTGAACTTGTTTTCCTCCAGTGAAACATCCGAGGGATAAACACCACTAACCGTCCATCAGCTGCTCTTTTACAGCTCAGTCCATGTTTTCCTCTTTACTTTATTCATGTATGTATCATGGTTCATTTATTGTGGCCACTGATTGGTTCATTTCTACCAGATCATTTCCAGACGCTGCAGTTAAAGTTCTGTCACATGTGTGGAAACTCTGAAATGTAACAGCACCCTCTGGTGGCCACACTTCATAACTACAATGATTTCAATTTTACTGTTGAATCCCTTCACCAGACGTCCTACATTGAAGCACTTCCACGTTTTGGCTACCAGAGTTCAGGAAATCACACGTTCTGTATTGATGTATTTTCAACATAAACCAGAGACTGACTCCATCAAGCTCTGTGATGTCACTGATATGTACATTAGATGTAAAGATGGACAGCTTAGTTTACACCACAGATCCTCCTGACTCTTCCACATATCTTTGTCTGATATTTACATTTGTTTGGTGGTCTTAAACATTAAAGTGGGGAATATGTGCAAAAACCTTCCGAATTTGAGAAGGAGGCAAATATTTTTTCACGGCACTGTATATTAGAGTACATTAGTCTTGATTCTTTACATTGACAAAAAAATTAATTAAATAAATAAATAAACTAATAACTGGTTGTTATTTGTGTGTGTCGCCCTAATCCTAATAACTGGTGGTTATTGCGTGTCCCCTTAAAGCTAATAGCTGGTTGTTAATTGTGCGTGTCCCCCTTAAAACACGCACAATTAACAACCAGGGGTGCGTGTCCCCCCAAAAAACAACTGGTTGTTTTAGTGCGTGTTTAATGCGTGTCCCAGTTTAACTTAATAAATTGTTGTTATTAGTGTGTTTGTCCCCCTAACCCTAACCTGCACTGAACCTGACCAGTCATTAAGTTTAGTGTGTGTCCCCCTTAAACCTAATAACTGGTTGTTATTAGTGTGTGTCCCCCTTAAACCAAATAACTGGTTGTTATTAGTGTGTGTCCCCTCTAAACCTTATAACTGGTTGTGCTTAGTGCGTGTCCTCCTAAATGTCATTACTGGTTGTTATTAGTGCGTTTGTCCCCCTTAAAGCTGTTAACTGGGTGTTATTAGTGCATGTCCCAGTTTAACCTAATAACTGATTGTTATTAGTGTTTGTGTCCCCCTGAAACCTTATAACTGGTTGTGCTTAGTGCGTGTCCCCTTAAATGTAATTACTGATTGTTATTAGTGTGTGTCCCCTCCAAACCTAATAACTGGTTCTTATTAGTGTGTGTCACCTCTAAACCTCACAACTGATTGTTATTAGTCCGTGTCCCCTCTAAACCTAATAACTGGGTGTTATTAGTGCGTGTCCCAGTTTAACCTAATAACTGGTTTTTATCTGCCCTACAAAGTCAAAGAGTCAAACAGTGAAACTGAGAAAAATGCCTTTAAAGTTTTTGGTTCGACCAGACAATAGTATTGTTGGTAGATCAGCGTAAATTTATTCATTTGATGTCTTCTCCTCAGGATTTTTATATGTACAAGAATTGTCACTATAATATGACCTATGACCCCAAAATTCAGATACTGCTTTCTGCCGTTGGAACATGTGTAGCAAGTCTATAGGTATTACAAAGCCAAACGGCAGTATCTACCATGCAAAAGTGTTCATTTGTTACCCTTTCGTATTTTCTTTTACAAAATGTCTCAACGGTTTCAAGATAGTATAAGCAAAAAATAAGAACTGAATTGCTTGTAATGAGTAGATACAAATCTGTAAATGGGGTAATAAAAATATGCCTCTGAAGTTTCCTAAATAAAAATGATCATCCTTGTTTCAAGAAACATAGCAAGTACATTTTTCTTACTCAACAGGTGCAGATCTGTTCACTCATAGCAAGCAGATCAGGGCCCGTATTCACAAAGCATCCTAAGGCTAAAAGTAGCTCTTAGAGACGTCATTCTTAGAAAAATCTTAGAATTTCTCGGATTCTAAGATTTTTCTTAGAATTTTTCCTTGGTAAGATAAAAGTTATTCACAAAGCGTCTTAGGCCTTAAGAGAGTTCCTAAGGTGAGAATCTGTTAGGAGTAGGGAGGAGGACTTTTAAGAAGCCTAAGAGTGTCTTAAACAGACAAGATGGCGGAAAGACGAAGAGAAAGGAGAGATGTTCTCGCTACCTTAAATGACAGTGATTTAATAACACGCTATCGCCTCGATCGTGCAGGGATGATGTTTGTGGTTGACCTAATCAGGGATGAACTTACTTGTCCCACTCAGCGCAGTAACGCAATAACGCCAGAGATGAAAGTCATCACAACATTGCAATACATGGCCACAGGTAAAATGCAACAACGTAGCAGTGATGACTTGGGTCTGTCACAACCCTCTGTCAGCAGAGTGACCAGTCAGACCATTACGGCGCTTTCACAGCCTCATATTGTTGCGCGATTTGTTCGCTTTCCGCTCAATGCTCACTCGTTGCAGGCCAACAAACGGGCATTCATGGGCATTGCCGATTTCCCTGGTGTTGTTGGCGTTATTGATGGGACTCACGTCCGCATAACTGCCCCATCTCAAGAGGAGGCCGTTTTTGTTAACAGAAAGCGGTACCATAGTATCAACACCCAGATTGTTTTCAGTGCGGACTACATGATTTTGGACGTTGTGGCAAAATGGCCAGGCTCAACGCATGATTCGAGAATACTGTCTGAGAGCGGCCTGAGACAGCTGTTTGAAGGACACTATGTGCCAGCTGGCTGCCACCTGTTAGGGGACAGTGGTTATCCATGCAGACACTGGCTTTTAACACCATACCTCCGTCCAGATCCAGGACCACAACTAAATTAAAACAGGTAATGTAAATAATTTTGAATTATAGACTATGTATAGGAATTGAAATAAAGATCAGTTAGAGTGTCGATTACTTTAAATCTCTCTCTAAAATAATTTACAGTCATCTATGATTATTCACAATATCCAGCTGCTGAGTGCAACTGTGCTGTTTTTCGTATATGCATAGGGTCCATAAGAAAACATGGGCAGTGGTTGAGCAGGGTTTTGGGCAGCTGAAACGGAGGTTCCATGTGTTGCATGGAGAAGTGAGGCTGTCACCGGGAAAGGTGTGCAAAATAATAATCCCCTGTGCAGTACTCCACAACATCTGTAAGGCCAGGCAAATCCCAGAACCTCCCGAGGATGGCCACGACAACAGTGATGATGTGGATGATGAAGACATTCATCCTCAGCAGGAGGGGAATTTCGCTCAGACTGGGAATCCTTACAGAGCGCAATTTACACAATTGCACTTTAGGTAATTTCCAATCAGTGTAATGGTGACTGTATTAAAACAACATATGAAAACATTCAACACATGTTATAGTAAAGACACAAGATTCATAATATCTATTTATCAGCCAATTTATTTTTCAGAAGCTCAATTTTGAGTCTGTAGTACTCCTCCTGTAGAAGGAGGACTTTTTTGTGCTGTTCCAGCTCATCCATCTCAGTCTCCAATTTCTTCTCCAGGAGGGATGGTGTTGGTGAGGGAGCAGGAGCAGGATCCATCTCAGGCTGAGCATGGGTCTGCGATGTGGAAGGCCACGGTTCCTCTGTTGGCTCAGTGCTGCCAAAAGAGGAAATATTCATCATCCTTGTTTATTATATTACCTCTGTTTTATTTGTTTTCATGCATTTAACATCCAGCATAGCCACACAATGAAATAAATAGGCTATGCTATAAGCTGTGGCTTCCTACTGTAAATAAATGATTTTTTTCCTCATATCGTGTCTATGCTACGTTGTAAAAAATCAATTTGTCCTACCTTTGACGTAGTTCTGCCAGCTGAATCAAGGAGCTATCAACGCCCTCCTTCAGGCCGGTGATACTGGTGTCGGACCTTCCCAACACATTAAACACAGTGTCTGCCACCTGCGAAAGCTGTTTCACTGGTGATCCACCCCCTAAATAGTCCAGTAAACGAGCATATGAAATTCTATAATATTCATACAATTATTAATATCAAAGTAAGCCATGTCAGCAGCCATAGCCTAAATGGTAACCTACAACACTCGCCTGTCTGAGAACAACTTCGCTTGTGTGCTGCAATCTCAACTCTCGCTTGGGATTGCAGCACGTACCAGCGCTTCTCACACTCATCACCTGTGCCCAAAAGAAGAGGGAATGACGCATAGATCTGCTGGGCTATGCGCTCCCAAGTCTGCCTCTTCCCTTGGGCAGTGATTCCGGGAGCCAATTTCCCTCGTAATATTGTTTTATTTTCATCCACGTGCTGGCACTGCTCTTGTGTCCAGTTTGGCTTTCTTGTTCTTTTATCCATGTCGTTCGTTGTTTTGGTCATTCTGCAAAATCAAACCAATTTTTATAAGGACGCCAGCAATCACAGGAACTGCTGACAGCTGAGTCTGTGTCCACCATTAATATCAAACACATTAAGTAGTAAAATTACCAGCATGGACAGTAAACATGACAATAAGCAAATCAATTCAATCGGCATGTGAATGAGGTACGTTCAAGCATTTGAAGCTGTGTGATAATGTAATTTTGCTGAGTTTCATCATCATGACATCAAATTAATGTCACGATTACACATTTCTGAATACAGTCTAAGTTATATGATCAGTTGATTTTACCGTCCATTCATTACGAGGAGTGCATATTTTCTTTCTTTTTCTTTTTTGTAACAGCCAATCACAGCCTTTAGAAGACTACGTCACACCTAGCAACGGGGTCAACCACACCTCCTCACTAAGATAAAAGTTTCTGTTCCCTCCTTGCTCACAGTTGCTCTCAAAAACTTCCTGAATCACTCTTAAGCTAAGATTCCTTGCTAGGAATTTTTAGGCTAAGTTAGGAGCTCTCTTAGAAAATTCTAAGACGCTTTGTGAATACGGGCCCAGGTCTTATTATTTGCTGGTAGCATCGTTGAAGAAACAATGTTGATCAGGACTTTTCAGGCAAATTTAGCTATTTATTTTAACAGGATACTTTTCATTGGGAATGTGACAAAAACATTACTTTTTTATTTTTGAAGTATTGTACCCTATTTATCACACTTACAAATATTAGTATGATCCCCATAACCTCTATCATCATCTTACAAATTTAATAAATACTGCTAGGTTGGTTTGAATTAGAATTGTGGTTTTAATTTACCATGTTTAAGACATACTGTGAAGTATCCCAAATATGTATGTAGCTAGATAGCTAGATAGCTAGATAGCTAGATAGTTAGATAGATAGATAGATAGATAGATAGATAGATAGATGATAGATAGATAGATAGATAGATAGATAGATAGATAGACAGACAGACAGATAGACAGACAGATAGATAGATAGATAGATAGATAGATAGATAGATAGATAGATAGATAGATAGATAGCTAGATAGCTAGATAGATAGATAGATAGATAGATAGATAGATAGACAGATAGACAGATAGATAGATAGATAGATAGATAGATAGATAGATAGATAGATAGATAGATAGCTAGATAGATAGATAGATAGATAGATAGATAGACAGATAGATAGACAGACAGACAGACAGACAGACAGATAGACAGATAGATAGATAGATAGATAGATAGATAGATAGATAGATAGATAGATAGATAGATAGATAGATAGATAGATAGATAGATAGATAGATGGATAGATAGATATCCCTACACCTTTACAACCCTGCTATCACCGGTGCAGTGGGAGGGGCTGCTGAAACAATAACTTTACTAAGTCCTGGACATCCTGGCAGCTTAATGTCATATTATAATAAGCTCCTGCATGTTTTGTTTTCTTTTGTTTTTTGAGATCGGACCGGAGCAATGATTTTTCTGTGTGGTTTCATCAAGGCTTGATTGATATGGATGTATGTTTTTCACCACTTTGGAATATTATTAACCCCTTGGTATAATGGAGAGATGTCAGGATTCAGAACTTGCAAAGTGACTAAAGGAATTAACAGGACTTAACGGGTTGGATATTGGCTTCAAGGAAGCAGGTAGGCTGAAATCGTCTGCCTGAATGTCTGTTTAACTGGCAGTGATTTACGTATGTTAGCGGTTAGCAAGCTAATGCAGGCTAATTGTTTACGATGCTACAGTGCTGCTCATATTTAGCTGACTCTCTCTCTTACCGATCTCTGGATATTTGCATTTGCAGAAAGACTACCAATACCACAATACCAAGGCAGAAGTATCACTGATAGACGAACCGGAAAACAAAGTTGTAGCGTGACAAATGCACTTACTGCTGTTTGGCTTTGTACAGTAGTGTACTACAGTGATGCTGTTCAAAGCCAGAGAGCAGTAACATCACTTACTGCTCTCTGGCTTTGTATGACAGGAAAGCTACAGTACTACAATACAAAGCCAGAGAGCAGTAAATGATGTTAGTGTCCCCCCTAAACCTTGAAACTGGTTGTTACTCGTGTGTGTCCCCCTTACACCTAATAACTGGTTGTTTTTAGTGTGTGTCCCCCTAAACCAAGAAACAGGTTGTTATTAGTGTTTGTCCCCCTTAAACCTAATAACTGGTTGTTTTTAGTGTGTGTCCCCCTTAAACCTAATAACAGGTTGTTATTAGTGTGTGTCCCCCTAAACCAAGAAACTGGTTGTTATTAGTGTGTGTCCCCCTTAAACCTAAAAACTGGTTGTTTTTAGTGTGTGTCCCCCTTAAACCTAATAACTGGTTGTTATTAGTGTTTGTCCCCCTTAAACCTAATAACTGGTTGTTATTACTGTGTGTCCCTTTCAACCTAGTAACTGGTTGTGATTAGTGTGTGTCCCCCTGAACGTAATAATCATCATTCTGTCGACACCTGAACGCCCCTGTAACATTTTGCCTGTGATAGCCTGATAACACTCTCAGCAGCAGTCCATGACAAGTGCAGACATATGGTCTTATTTTTGTGCCTCGTTTACACGCAAATAATACAAAGTTTGGGGCACAAAAATGTGTTTTGCAAGAACTCAAAATTACATATTGTGTAAAGTTATAATCCAGCAAAAAACAAAGCAGTTTGAGTGAACAACTATCAATAACGTGCTCAATATATTATTTTTCATGCTTGCTGAATACACATAAGCGAGCATTTACAATATTTGTCTTCAGTTTCCCCTGCTCCCCGTGCTCCTCTCTCTCTTGGTCTTGCACTGCCTTTGCTCTCAACTCTGCTCGTAGCTCGCTCAACATGACACAGCGTTACAATGTGCCACAAAGTCAACCAATCAGGAGTCAGACAGGGCAAATTCTGATTGGCTGTTTCGGTATCCAATGGGACCAGACTTGTGTGGACTTGGGGCAGCGAAGTATCCCATAATGCATTTTGCTCCAACCAGCGTCAAAGGCTGAGGAGAAAACTTTCAGCGGTGATACAAGTTTTTTTGTAAATACTGCTGTTATTGTGTCACAAAATGTAGTTTAAAGATCATTTGAGGCATGAAAGTGGTTGTATAAACATCAAATATGTGGTCAATTTAATCCAATGAAGTTTATAGTGTCTAAAGTTTCCAGAATGTTTAAATCTTTCTGTGATCAGACACGTCACTTTGTCAAAAACATACCTGACATGTTTCAATGGTAACTTCCGTCTTCGTCAGAAGTGTCACTAGGTGGTGTGTGACGTAGTAAAAAGTAAAAATCTATAGGAAACCAACACACAGACCAATATTTATTATGGACTTCAGAACATCCAACCGCACACAAGATGTCAGTAATAAGAACGCTATATGATTGAGCACAACTGATTACAGAAGAGGAAGACAAGAAGGAGGAGGAAAAATACATCCAAACCGCACTATCCAAATGCCAATATCCAACATGGGCAATAAAAAAGGGACAACAGCAGGTGGACCAGAGGGAGTACAAGAAACCAGAAAGAAACAAGCACAATATCAAAACCGAACACAGGGGAATAGTCACACTGCCGTACATCAGAGGCATAACGGAACGCATCCAGAGGGCCATGAAAAAACATCACATCAGCACCCCAGTCAAACCTTTCAAAAAACTCAGACAACTCCTGGTACACCCGAAGGACAAAATCAACCCAAACAGCAAATGTGACGTTATTTATGAGATTCCGTGCCTTTCTCGCAACAAAACATACGTTGGGGAGACGGGACGTCCTTTCATCACACGAAAAACAGAACATCAGAAAGAATGTGAAAAGGAAACGGCGAAAAGACAAACACGATCAGTAAAAGAACAGTCACTACCAGAACACATGAAATCTGCAATCACGGACCATTGCAAACGCGAGAACCATATTATGGATTGGGAGAAGGCCAAAGTCATCTGCACAGAGGCAAATAAACATCAACGATGGATAATGGAGGCAGTGGAGATTAGAAAACGAGCCGAAAACGGACATGAACCGGGACGAGGGGGCCTTCCTACTTTCACACACATATCCTCCAGCGGCGAGCGGACAGCTGGGGGCGTTTCCGACCTGTCAAAATTTGACAGGTGGCACCGCCCCAAAGAACATCAGCTGGTTTTAACTACGTCACACACCACCTAGTGACACCTCTGACGAAGACGGAAGTTACCGTCGAAACATGTCAGGTATGTTTTTGACAAAGTGACGTGTCTGATCACAGAAAGATTTAAACATTATGTGGTCAATTTATCAAATAAAGTCTGCTTAAGAATTTACTCCAACAATTTCAGAGATGTGAGCGTCCCGGTTAGACCGCTACCAAAGGGAGGTCAACGCTCACAGTAGGCTGCTGAGATCAGCCTTATCTAGGCTAGACTTTCTGAAATTTGCCACCGGCTGTGACGGTTCTGTAGCGGTTAAACGGGGATATCAGTAATTTTAAGGGTTTCTAAAGGTCACACTTTGACCTCACAGCATAGTTTTTATTGTTCATCATTTATATGTTGTTATTTAATGTCCTCCATGGCTGACTTTGTTGTTCTATTAGTGATGATTGTCTGGTCTTCATTACCTGTAGTGTGACTATGTTCTATTCTTATGACTGTAACTGCATTAAAACTAACATTTGAGCATTATTCTGTTGGAGGGACAGCTGAAGAAACCCAGATCCTCACTGACTGCTGGAGACTCCACAGACAGAACATCAGCAGCTCCATCCGTGGACCTTCAGCAGCATCTGGACCAGCCTGATGGAGTTAATGGAGCCTGAAGGCTGATCAGCTCCACTGGAGAACATCAGGAGGAGGAGAGGCGTCATGTTTTTAATCTGTCCTTGTGTTTCATAAGAGACTGTAGTCCTGTTATCAAATGAAGCCTCTTAAATCCAATCATTAAATATCTTTTAAACTGTATTGTAAATATTAGTTGTTGAAACCAGAATGAAATGTTCCTCTAATCTGACCTGTTGGATCAGACGCTGCTTCTGTTTGAAAGGTTTCTGTTCTATTAGCTGACAGGCAGAGGAAGAGCTCACCTGGAAGAGCTCACCTTTGGTTGGCTGCTGTCCCTTCCCCCTCCTCCCCCCTCCCAACCCAAGCGGTCCAGGCAGATGTCCTCCCTCCCTGAGCCTGGTTCTGCCAGAGGTTTTTCTTCCCCTCCCTGTCCTAGGGAGGTTTTTGGTTCCTTCCCACGGTCGCTGACTGCTGCTCAGAGGGAATCCAAATGCAGCTATGGACTGTTGGGTTTTAATCTGCTGACTGGTTGCTTTATAAAATGTCAGGAAACAGTGAAAGCTCTGAAAACTGGAACCAGAACAGACGTGAGACTTCTCCACATGTGGTTCTGAGCTGAACTTGTGCTCTTATGAATGTGGACTTTCTCCAGAGTTGATCTCAGAACGTCTCTGTATGATGCTGTGATTTCAGAGCACAGAGACTCAGAGATCCACAGAGATGAGAGAAGCTGCAGCACCAACACACCACCAGCAGATGGAGCTCTGACTCCATGTCTCCACAGGTATCCTCAGCTTCAGGAGTCACTGAGTTCTTTCACTAAAGTACTGCACAGAGCTGAGTATTACTGCACTGCTCTGGTTGGACAGTTTGAGTTCCTGATGAAGAACAAAACGTGATCAGGTTCTAAGATGTGAAGCGTTGGTCTGAATAAAAGCAGAAGACATGAAGAAGAAGCAGCTGAAAGGAGCTCCATGAACATTAAAGAGGTCTGAGGACAGGAAGTCTGATGGATGTTCAGTGAACCTCAGTGTGTGTCATGTCATGTGATGTGTGTGTCTGCAGCGTGTTGTGTGGACGAGTGTTTGATGGCTGCAGGTTGATGAGCTCAGAGATAAAGTGGACTGTGAGGCCACACAGCGACTGTCTGTGGTGGAGACGCTGAACTTCAGGCCCATAGAGACGGTGGACAGCTCTGGAGGTTCCACTGCATCACAGCTGTGGTCCTGTGGAGTTCTGGTGTCACTGTGCAGAGCTCAGGTTCACTGGTCACACCTGAGAGAGTCTGATCCAATGAGAGGAAACCTGTTGATCTAGTGGCAGCGTTCTTCTGTCAGTGGTGGAACAACGACTGCAGCAGCAACGTGTCTGATAGATAAATGTGTGTTCAGCTGATCAGAACGTCTGTTGAAGGCAGGAAACCACACAGCTGGATGGAGTCATGTGATTTACAGGAAACAGAAGAGGAGCAGCTCTGAGTGGATTTGAGGAAATGACAGAGTTCAGACTCCATTTTATCGTCAACAGAGGAGGAGAACAAGGTGAGTGTTGGTCCAACATTATGACTGTTCTGCTGTCAGAAAACAAGGATGAGCCTCTGAACCTTGTTCCTGTTCTGTTCTGGGTGTTCTTATATCACAGGAGTGTTTTCATGCTGACTGCTGAGGAGCTTCTATCTGCTGAAATGATCTTTACTAGAACACTTTCACTTTCTCCTCCATTTTAAACTGGGCAGATATTTAAAGCTGTCAGTAACTAGAGGTGTGTTGGTGCAGCAGAGATCTGGGCCCGTATTCACAAAGCTTCCTAGAGTCCTCTAAGAGAGCTCCTAATGTAGGGTTAGGGTTAATTCCTAGCAAGGAATCTTAGCTCAAGAGTGATTCAGGAAGTTTCTGAGAGCAACTCTGAGCAAAGAAGAAACAGAAACTTTTATCTTAGTGAGGAGGTGTGGTTGACCCCGTTGCTCGGTGTGACGCAGTCTAAAGGCTGTGATTAGTTGGTACAAAAAGGGGAAAGACAAATGAAAAATGCGCCCCACGCTCCTCGTAATGAATGGACAGTAAAATCAACTGATCATATAACTTGGACTGTATTCAGAAATGTGTAATCGTGACATTAATTTTATGCCAGGATGATGAAACTCGGCAAAATTAAATTAGTTGTGACACAACTTCAAATGTTTGAACGTACCTCATTAACATGCCGATTATATTGATTTGCTTATTGTCATGTTTACTGTCCATGCTGGTCATTTTACTACTTCATGTGTTTGATATTAATGGTGGACACAGACTCAGCTGTCAACAGGTCTTGTGGTTGCTGTGAGAAGCTCTGGTACGAGCTGTAATCTCAAGCGAGAGCGGAGACTGAAATTAATAAATCGCGCAACGATGCGAGGCTGTCAAGCGCCGTACTGGTCTGACTGGTCACTCTGCTGACAGAGGGTTGTGACAGACCCAAGTCATCACTGCTACACTGTTGCATTTTACCTGTGGCCAGGTATCACAATGTTGTGATGACTTTCATCTCATGAGTTATTGCGTTACTACGCTGAGTGGGACAGTAAACTCATCCCTGATGAGGTCAACCACAAACATTATTTCTGCACCATCGAGCCGATAGCGTGTTATTAAATCGCTGTCATTTAACGTCTTTTAACATACAGAGAATATCTCTCCTTCCTCTCCGTCTTTCTGCCATCTTGCCTGTTAAGACACTCTTAGGCTTCTTAAAAGTCCTCCTCCCTACTCCTAACAGTTTCTCACCTTAGGAGCTCTCTTAAGGCCTGAGACACTTTGTGAATAACTTTTATCTTACCAAGGGAACATTCTAAGAAAACTTTCAGAACTCAGGGAATTCTAAGATTTTTCTAAGAATGATGTCACTAAGAGCTACTTTTAGCCTTAGGATGCTTTGTGAATACGGGCCCTGGTCCAGAAGAAGGAACCACTGCTGGGTCCACCTTGATAAACTGGATGTGGAAGTGTTTAAATCACTTTGTAGGACAGTTTTCCAGCAGAATGAAGAGTCTGACGTGTCAGAGATCAGCTATAGACGCTGTTAGAGCAACATGTGGATTTATTATTAGAGGAGGAATATGACGAGGAAACAAGGAAAGAGGAAACAAGTGTTCAGTTTTCTCTCTGAGTTCGTTTTCAGATTCCACCTCTGTGGACACAAAGAACCTGAATGAAGACAAATATGAACTTTATTATTTCCTGAACTCACAGTCAGTGTTTCTGGTTTTCCACTCAGACTGACTCAAGTCCTCAAGATGAGTGTTCGTGAGGAGGAGGAGGAGTTTCCAGCCTCCAGCCGTCTGTCTATGAAGAGTGACTGGTCCAAAGGAGAGAATCCAGTCTTCAGTAGAGAACCTGGACCCTCAGACTCAAAGTAAGAACACATGAACAAACCTTTACACCTCATTTAGTTGACGCTCCTTTGTGTTCTTAGATGTCAGTAACCAGAGGTGTGTTGGTGCAGCAGAGACCAGGTCCAGAAGAAGGAACCACTGCTGGGTCCACCTTGATAAACTGGATCTGGAAGTGTTTAAATCACTTTGTAGGACAGTTTTCCATCAGAATGAAGAGTCTGACGTGTCAGAGATCAGCTGTAGACGTCTGGGCTTGTTAGCAGACGTGGAATCTAAGAGTCAGGAAAGTCAATATTCAGAGTGGAGTTTGTAAATGCAGTGAAGAGAATGAGTGAAGGCTTCATGTGGGGGTCAGATGGATCCTGCAGTGGGACGTGATGTTTGCTGTGGTCACAGTAAAGAAGAAACAGACAGTTCTGTTGTGAATGATGTGAACAGAAACATGTTTGTGTTTGAGCAGACAGAGAGCAGAGTTTCCAGCCTCCAGCCGTCTGTCTATGAAGAGTGACTGGTCCAAAGATTATAATCCGTACTTCAGTGAAGAACCTGGACCCTCAGACTCAAAGTAAGAACACTGCCTCTGACTGTTCCTATGACTCCTTTATGATTCCACCTGTCAGTTCTGTGTCGTGTCCCTGATGGTTGGTTTTAGTTGCTCCATTCAAATGAACTCTGAAAAGGTTTCTGTGACTCCAATAGAAATCATTGGTCCTGTTTTCCTCTCAGCATCTCTGCCAGTAGAAAAGCTGTGATCTGATCAAAGAGGACGACTGCAGACATGAACCATGTGATCATCTGCAGTTTGTGTGTTTAAAACTATGAATATGATCAGAGGATTGATCAGCGATTGATGAGAATACTAACATGTGTTTGAGCAGACAGAGAGCAGAGTTTCCAGCCTCCAGCCGTCTGTCTATGAAGAGTGACTGGTCCAATCATTATCCTCCAGACTTCAGTGAAGAACCTGGACCCTCAGACTCAAAGTAAGAAAGTGTTTGAGCTGTAAACTGACCTGATGAAGATGATGGTTTAGGATGGAGGAAGATGCTCTGCTGAAACAGTCACACAGTGGTCAGAATGCAGAACTCTTCCAGACTGAGATGGATCCTGGTCTGGATTTTACAACCACAAGTTCTGATGGTGTTTCTGTGGTAGAACACCTGAGAACGTCTGGTTCTCTGTTTCCACTCAGTATTCAAACATGTTCAGCCCAATGTTGACGTCCCCGTAAAGACTGTCAGAGTGAGACAGAGTGTTCTCCATATGTGTGCTTGATGTTGGGGTTGGTCTTGGTGGGTTCCTGGTTCTCATGATCCAGATGTTTGAAATGAAAGCTGAACACTGTGAGTCTGAGGCTGCTGCTCTCACACAGTTTAACATCATTTGTACTGTGAGTTGAAAGTGAAGCAGAGTGACGGTAGAAGAGTGAAGACCAGGAGCAGCTGTCTGTGATGGAAGGCTGTTACTGTGAAGCTGCTGCTCAAAGGGTTGAGTTTGTATTAACAGCAAACTGCAGGCAGATCAGTCAGAGTGGAATCAGACAGCTGGTAAGAAAGAAGTGAGTGGAGTTAATAATAAAGGAAGCAGCTGGACTCAGACAGAACAGTAGCCTCACTCTGACTGTTCTCTGGGACCATCTGAGCTTCACTGTTGGTCACATGTGGATGTTGTTCTCCAGATGATCTGAGTGATGAATCAATGTGTTGACAGAGTGATGAAGAGGAGGGGAGCTTCTGAGGAGGAGCAGCCGTCCTGCTGTGCTTCATGTCAGGACGTCCTGAAGGATCCAGTCTCTACCAGCTGTGGACACTGGTTGTGCAGACAGTGCATCACCTCATACTGGGACCAGTCTGCTCCATCAGGACACTCCTCCTGTCCCCAGTGTGGAAAAAGACCCAGAAGCAGAGCTGGACTGGAGACAGCCAGTCAGAGCAGCTGTGGACAAAGTAAGACTGAACATGTGCTGATGGACTGATGTGTGAAAAGTGACCTTGTTGTTGTGTTGTGTTGTCCAGACATGAAAGGTTGGTGTGTTTGTTTGTGTGGTCTGTGAGCAGATGCTGGTCTGGAGGAGGTTCTGCAGGAACATAAGATGAGTGTGAGGAGGAGATGTGAACATGTGACTGAAGGAAGTGATGAAACAGGAGGTGGAACCCTCCTCAACACGGTCTACACTGAGCTGTACATCACAGAGGGACACAGTGGAGAGGCTGATAGCCAACATGAGGTGAGGCAGCTGGAGACGGCTTCAAAGAAGAGCCTCCATGACACTCCCATCAAGTGCCAGGACATCTTCAAAGCCTTCCCTAAGAAGCAGACAGCCATCAGAGTGGTCCTGACCAACGGCGTGGCTGGCGTGGGAAAAACCTTCTCAGTGAGGAAGTTCAGTCTGGACTGGGCAGAAGGCCGACAAAACCAAGATGTCAGTGTGGTGGTTGTGCTTCCGTTCAGGGAGCTGAACCTGATCAGAGATGAGCAGCACAGTCTTCTGACGCTGCTCCATGTCTTCCATCCAGCATTACAGAAGGTGACAGCAGAGAAGCTGGCTGTCTGGAAACTGTTGTTCATCTTTGACGGTCTGGATGAAAGCAGACTTTCACTGGACTTCACCAACAGGGAGGTTGTGTCTGACGTCAGCCACAAGTCATCGCTGGACGTCCTGCTGACAAACCTCATCCAGGGGAATCTGCTTCCCTCGGCTCTGGTCTGGATCACTTCCCGCCCTGCGGCAGCCAATCAGATCCCTCCTCAACACGTGGACAGGTTGACAGAAGTACGAGGCTTCACCGACGACCAGAAGGAGGAGTACTTCAGGAGGAGGTTCAGTGATGAAGAGCTGTCCACAAGAATCATCTCCCACATGAAGACATCCAGGAACCTCCACATCATGTGTGGACTCCCAGTGTTCTGCTGGATCACTGCTGCAGTTCTGGAGCACATGTTGAGCACAGAGCAGAGAGGAGAGCTGCCCAAGACCCTGACCGACATGTTCTCACACTTCCTGCTGGTTCAGACACACAGGAAGAAGCTCAAGTACCATGAGGGACATGAGACCAGTCCACAGGAGCTGACGGAGGCCGACAGGGAAGTTCTCCTGAGGCTGGGGAGGCTGGCCTTTGAACATCTGGAGAAAGGAAACATCATGTTCTACCAAGAAGACCTGGAGCAGTGTGGTCTGGATGTGACAGAGGCCTCGGTGTTCTCAGGAGTCTGTACACAGATCTTCAGAAGAGAGTGTGTGATGTTCCAGAAACCAGTCTACTGCTTTGTTCATCTGAGCATTCAGGAGTTCCTGGCTGCAGTCTACATGTTCCACTGTCACACCAGCAGGAACACTGAGGAGCTGGAGAAGTTCCTGGAAAAGGAATACATGAACTCATCCCTGGATGTTTTCCTGGACAGAGTCATGAAGAAATCCTTTGGCAGTAGAAATGGTCACCTGGACCTGTTTGTTCGCTTCCTTCATGGCCTCTCTGTAGAGTCCAACCAGAGACTCTTAGGAGGTCTGCTGGGTCGGACAGAGAACCGTCCAGAAATGATCCAGAAGGTCATCAACAACCTAAAGGGGATGAGCAGTTATGAAACGTCTCCAGACAGAAACATCAACATCTTCCACTGTCTGATGGAGATGAAGGATCCCTCAGTCCATCAGGAGATCCAAGAGTTCCTGCAGTCAGAGAACAGATCAGAGAAGAAACTCTCCTTGTTCCAGTGCTCAGCTCTGTCCTACATACTGCAGATGTCAGAGGAGGTTCTGGATGAGTTGGACCTGGACAAGTACAGAACATCAGATGCGGGAAAACAGAGACTGATTCCAGCTGTGAGGAACTGCAGAAAGTTTCGGTGAGTCCAGATGTGATGAACATGATCAGTCAGTAGATCAGTGGTTCAGTTCTTCAGATGTTCTCTCCAGAACATCTCATTATTCTCAGAGCTCCACTGGTTTATGTCAAACTTCATGTCAGCTGAGTTCAGTCTCAGATGTTCTTTTTTTTTTATCAACATTTTTATTGAATATATATTAAACATAAAGAACTGGGCAGGGGAAGGGGGGAGACGGGTTACAGACATATCCAGTGTTACTTACAATCAAGTTACTTATTACAAACACAGTACATTGGCAGGTAAGGTCCAGATGAGTGATTGTCAAGTTATTGTCCCTGGACCAAGAGGTTATCCTAGATGAGAAATAGTTCCAAGCTTGTACAGTTGCGGATTGTGTCTCGTTAAGTCATGCAGTTGCGTGCTCAAGATTGACAATGTTGAGAAGGCTATGGATCCAAAAGGACTTCATACACATATCAAGATCAAACCAGTGTTTTAAAACAGTGTTTTTAGCTGAGGTAAACCCAGTTTACAATACCATTTTAAGTTGAATTTGCTTCAGGGTAATGTTGGAGTCATCATTAAGAAGGCAGAAACCAGGAGTAGGAACATAAAAAATATCAAGTATGTCTGATAAAACCAAATTCACATGAGACCAAAACTTTGAGATAACAGGACAGTCCCAGAACATATGTAAAAACGTTCCGAGTGAGGTGGTGTTACATATGTGACAGGTTTTAGTATTTTGTAATTTCATCTGGAACCTCCTATAGGGTGTAATGTATGCTCTATGTATGGTCTTGAAATGTATCAGCTGGTGCGCTAGGTTCTTGGAGGTTTTACCCAAATTGCCCCATATTCTTTCCCAGTCTAGGTTTGTGTTCATATTCCCCTCCTCCCTATCCCATATGGATTCAACTGTTAAAGTCTTGGCACTAAAGTCATTTAGTCTGCCATAAATTACTGATACAGATGATCCACCCAATACTGGTTTGATCCATTGTAACATGGGATGGGAGGGAAGAGGAGATTCCCAGGGGACTCCATAAGCTTTAAGAGCTGATCTTAGCTGGAAGTAAACAAAGTAGGCGGATGCAAGTAAAAAGAAGCGTGTCCTTAAGTCCTGTATAGATCAAAGACCGTGAGCATTATATATGTCACCTAATATATTTATTCCTAGAGACGACCAAGAGGGTTCAATAAATGGTTTGCTGCCACGTTGTAACTTCGGGTTGTGCCATAATGGCGTGTTCCTGCAGGATTTAAATGGGCCACCCATCCAACGCTCAGATTTCTTCCACACCTGTATGGAGTTTGCAATGATGGGGCCAAAATTATTCTTGATAGTTTTGTTTGTCACATTAGAGAACAAGATGTCTTGCAGTCTGTGTGGTGATACTTTGGAGGACTCAATTATTCCATGCAGTAGTGGATTGTGGGTCAACCCATGTGTGAAGCGCTCTGATCTGAAATGACCAGTAATAAAGTTCAAAATTTGGTACTGCCAGACCACCCTGTAGTTTGGATCGCTGCAGTGTACTCAGACGAATCCTAGGCCATTTCCCATTCCAGATGAAACTTGAGATCATGGAAAGAATGTCTTTAAAATAATTTGGAGGAGGAGGGAGTGGTAACATAGAAAAAATAAAGTTGAGACATGGCAATATATTCGTCTTCACTGTACTGATTCTACCTTGAAGCGACGCCTTTAAATTTTCCCATCTGAGAATGTCTGATTTTATTTTTCTTAGCATAGTAATAAAATTATCTCTGCTAATTTTGTGTACATTGTTATAAATTGTAATGCCCAAGTATGTAAACGAATTCTTAATCTGAATGAATGTAGGAAGAGAACCATTTGTATGGACGTTATTTAAGGGCATAAGTGCCAACTTTGTCCAATTGATTTTGTAGCCTGACAAACTGCTGAGGTGATCAAATTATTTAATTACCTGGTAAGTAGAGGTGTCAAAGTCATCTAGGAACAAAATTATGTCGTCCGCATAGAGAGATGTGATATGATTATGATCACCAATTTTCATAGGTAGAGCTCTAGATTGCCTAATGGCTTGAGCTCGGGGTTCCAGTGAAAGACTAAATAAAAGTGGTGAAAGTGGGCACCCTTGTCTTGTTCCACGCTGCAAAATAAAAGGAGAGGAGATTATGTCCCCTGTTAAAACACTTGCTAACGGTGAATGATATAAGATCTTTACCATTGCCACAAAGTTATGTCCGAATCCAAAACGTTGTAGTACTGCCCACATATATTGCCACTCAAGCCTATCGAAGGCTTTCTCCGCATCAAGTGAGAATACAGCACAAGGCTTTGGGTGTGTCTCTGCCACATCTATGATATGTAGCAGCCTCCTCATGTTGTCAGAGGCATAACGCCCTTTGATAAAACCTGTTTGATCCTCTTTAACGAGAGGTTGGATAACCTTTTCAAGATGCAGGGCCAGGACTTTGGCATATATCTCAAGATCACTCGTAAGTAGGGATATTGGCCTGAAACTAGAGCATTCTAGGGGATCCTTTCCCTTTTTTAATAATAAAGTAATGAGTTCTGCTTTTTGGTCTCTATGAAAGGTCCCAGTTTTAATTGCAAAATTAAGAGTCAAGCATAAGCGTACCCACTATATCCCAGATAGCCATATAGAGTTCTGGTGGGAGACCATCCAAGCCAGGTGATCTGCCTTTATTCAGACATATCAGTGCTCTATGCAGCTCATCCAGCTCCAGGTCTTTCTCCAGATCATCCTGGTCTCTCTGTTCTAAGTGGGGGAGCTCTAATCTATCCAGAAAACTTGTACAAATAGCATCATCGTACACAATCTCAGATTTATATAACCTTTCATAAAATGCTGAAAATATGTCATTAATGACCCGTGGGTTAGTTGTGGTTTTCCCTTCAAGGTCATGTAACCCACATTTAGTTATTTATTTATTTATTTATTTATTTTGCGGGCCCTTTCTAAACTTCTAAACTAAATTAGGGGTCACAAGGGTTCACTTCCTCTCCGTCTCCACTGTGGCTGTGGCATGCATCAGCGTCACAAACAATTGACCGAATTAATGATCATCGGAAAATCAATCAATGCCAGTCAAAGAATCGGCATTGACCAAATCCTGTTCAATACTCCGTCGGGGGAACTCCGCAGATTTCCTGTCGGCCGAGCGTTGAAGTGAAGCTTTAATATTCGTTTTAAAGGTCAGGTTTTTTTTTCCCCCGGATAAATTTTGGAGTTCTTCCTGATGGACTTTCATTCATACCTCTCAACTCCAATGGCGAGCTAGACCCACTACTGGTAGGACAAGTCAGAAACTCACACCCTATGGACAAACCTGCTTGGATTTAAAGGATTTGACATGAACCTTTGATTTATTGTGGACAATTTTTTTCCCCCCTTACTGGAATTGTATATTGGTTGTATTGGTTGGTTTTTGTAAATTTATTTTTTTGTAAATACACACACTCAACTACACTGCTGCCTTGGTGTTCATTCAAAAATTCAGGCTCCTTAAAAGAACAGTCTTCTGTTGCCGCTCTGGTAGCCGTAGTCAACCGCCAGCCCAAAAAGCGTTACAGTCATTTATTGCTGGAATATGTGCCTTTGTTTCGCATTCCTTAAGCATTAGCACCAGCAGGTGGCTGGGCCTTTCTGACTCAAAATAGTACTTTTGCCTGGTTCTATGGAGGATGAATTCTGCCTTTGATAAACCGAGTGTATCATATTCATTTTTCAGAGAGGCCAACAATGTTGCCCTATTATCTGAGTAGCTATGTTTTTGTTGATTCTGTAATGATTCTATTGTGTTTTCAAGCGTTTTGACCCGGAGACCTTTTGATTTGACAAGAGTTGAGGAGAACGAGATACAGAAGCCTCAAATAAAACACTTTGTGGCCTCCCATAATGTTTGTGGATTGGAGCATTCTTTTGCATTAATATTAATGAACTCTTTTAATTGGAGTCTAAGTGAGCTAAGGAAATCAGAGTTGGTCAATAACAATGTATTTAGACGCCGCCGGGGGGCTTTAGTCTTAATATTGGGGATATCGATATTGCATAATAATGCAGAGTGATCAGACAGTAGAATTGGCAAAATAGCAAAAAAAGTATGTCCTGTAATTAAGGCTGGGCTCAGAAAAATATAATCTATCCTCGAAAATGTCTTGTGTCTGCCAGAGAAGAATGTATAGTCCCTAGCAGTAGTATTCTGCAAGTGCCATAAGTCAACCAGGTTAAGATCCCTGATAAACATATTCAATAAATTAGATGAAGGAGTGGCAGTTGTATCCGAATTAGATTTATCCAGGGCTGGATTGAGAATTGCATTGAAATCACCTCCCACCACTAAGGAACAGTCATTTTGTTCTAATAATGTCTTCCCAACATAGGTAAAAAAAAATCTCTGTCAGGATCATTTGGGGGCATATATGGATACAAATGTTAATTTATAATTGAGTAAGCTAACACGTACAAAAGTAAGTCTTCCATTCTCATCTTTCCCAGAGTGATTTATGTTAAGGGTAATTTTCCTGTTAAATAGTATACACACTCCCTTGGTCTTATTTGAGGCACATGATGATGTAATTAGCTTATAATGCTTATTTTGTGGTCTGGGGGGAGTCGAACATCCTCTTCTCACTCTTATACTGCAGTTTCATCAATGCAGGATAAATTAGAAACAGCTCCAGTACCATATCCTTAGCCTTTTTCATGACAGCGCTGAAGCACTTTCTCCTGGCCATTGTCGCTGGGCTATAATCGGAGAAGAACAGGAGGGTTGGTGCTGTAGCTGTTGGGAACGAGGAAGTTCCTTCGGGTGCATACTTCATTGGATAGACTTTACGCGCACCACTAAGGATCGCCGATCTGTCTTGCCAGCTCAAAAGTCGGAGAATAAGAGTGCGTGACTTGTTGGATTTAGCGTTAGCCTCTCCTCTTTCATACACACGATGCGCCCGCTCAATAGTAATATCTCGACCCGTTAGTGATGGAATCCACTTGGGAAGATTAGTTTTGAGGAAACCGACTGCATCCTGACCCTCTACCGCTTCTGGTAAACCAACAAGCCTTACGTTATTCCTTCGACCCCTGTCTTCCAGGTCTGTCAGCTTGGTGGTGAGTTGGTCGATCTGTGACCTTAGCTCGGTAACCGATCGTCTATCCTCCCGTGCAGCGGCCTGAATGGAGTCCACTCGGTCTTGGGTTCTTTTGCCAAATTTAGCCACTCTGCCTAACTCAGAGCCAATGTTTGTGACAGATTCTTTGGTCTTCTGCATTTCTATCCGAATATCCTGCAAGGCTGGGATTAAAATAGAATCCACAGCACGCTTCATAACAGAGGTTATAGCGTTATCTAGACCAACTTGTTGCTCTTGGAGAGCTAACTTTATGCCATTAGCAATAGCTTCGTCTAGCTCTTCCCTGGAGATGGCAGAATCTTTGAATTTCTTCTTTATAGGCGATTGTTCCACCTCCCTTTTTCGTGCTTCTTTGGTTGTTGAGGTGCTCATGATGGGATAGATGTCGAGGTCTTCTTTGTATCTGAGAGGATGATTGCAAAAAGAAGACTATGCAGGCAGAGCTGGAAACTATGCTGGCATCGCTGTCGAAGGGTCACGTGATCTGAGTCTCAGATGTTCTTGAGCTGCTTCAAACGCTGTGGAGAAGTAGATGTTTGATGTTGTGGTGTTTGAAGCTGATCAATCAATAAACAGTTTGTTCTTGTGGTTCTTCCTTTGACTGATGGAGGAAACATGCAGATCTGCTGAGACACATGAAGAACTGTAGAGGTTCTGATGTGGAGGCAGTGAAGTTGTGATGACATGAGGAGGTTCTGAGATCAGTCTTCTGACCAGACCAACAGCTTTAATGTGATGATTTCACTCTGTAGAGTTTAACATCACATCTGGATGATGAACCAACATTTCTGAGCTCTGACACAAATGATTGATGGATTATTGATGTCCCTGATGTCAGATGGATTTAATCAGTTTGACTTCTGAGCTTTTATTTCAGATTATTCTATTTTGTATTGAATTATAAACTGTATTGTTCTTTGTCATCAGTGCTCCATGTAATATTCAGTTTTTACCTTTCAAACACTCAAAACTTGTTTCTGACATGTTCTGATTGATCAATAATACTTGTGAGGGTTGATGCCAATCATTTGAGTTGGACAAAGAGGACTTTTACTGGTACTTACAGATGGGCCTCTTGTTTTTCCAGGAAATAGGGAGCATTGATTGAGTTGAACCCTGAAGAAGAACACAGATACTTATTGATGCGTACAATTCAGAACATTCTAAAGCCTCTGTAGACAAACTACATCAGGGTCTGACTTCAATGAACAACAATCAGCTGTCTGTAAAGCAACGCTGGGAAACAGATAGGAACATAGCATTAGCAGAAGGAGAGTGGCATCAAGCATGGTTAGCTCAGTGTTCCACCACTGACTCCTTCTTTTGGACAGATTTCTGTTGGAAACATCTGATCCGTTCTTTCTAACAGCCTCCCAAAAGTCCAGATCTAGTGGGTCCCTGTGTTGTTTCTGGAGGGAGTGTGGATCGGCTTCAGCCGACCAGGCTCTCATCTTTAGCTCACGTCCACATATTCAGCCTTTCTGGAAGGGAGTGGGACATTTAAGATCAGAGACTCTGGACCTGAAAGCACATTTGTCTTTTCCTTTCCTCTAGCTGGGAAAAATCCCCAGTGATCTGTGTCAAAGAGACAAATAGCCTCTGGTAGGACAAAGATATTTATGGCTGCAGGCTAGAAAGCCAGAACAAAGTGCTGCTTCAGAGGACACCCCCACCACTGCCCTTCTTCTTCATATAATCAAGTCCATCAGCTCAGTGGAGAAGATGACATCCTCAGTGGGACTCCAGAAAGAGAAGGGGAAACAATACTGGGAAGAATGGGACTGCTGTAGCTCTCTGGACTCTTAACAATCACGTCTTTAGTTCTCTGAGTGAAGCTTTATGGAAACAGGAGCTTTGTACCTGGATCCTCCTGCCTTGGCTCACCGACATGTTTTTTTTCAGGCCTCAGCTGTTGGATTTTTGTTGTTGTTTATTGCCAAAAGTGAACAAATAAAAAGTGTTCAACAAGTTTTTCAGAACCTCCAAAAGAAGGTTGAGGACCAAAGTTGACCCAGTCGTCTGTCATCACATCACAATATGTCCTGGTGTTGATCTTTACTGGTGTCCAGGTGTGATGTTGTCCAGGATCAGTTCCATTGTGTAGCGTTTGACAGCAGACTGTAGATGTTCAGGGATGGAGGTGAAGCTGACAGCAGCAGGTCCACAGCAGAGACATCATCATCTTTGTACTGGAACTGTTGACTGAGCTCAACTCAGTCCCAACATCCTGAGTCTCAGTAGAAACTCTGAATGTTCTCAGCAGGAAGCAGGAAGTGTCCTCTCTCATCACAACATGTTCTATCATTTATGTGTCATGACAGACTTTTTAACTGTAACCTCTCAGAGAGTCACTGTGAAGTCGTGGCCTCAGCTCTGAAGTCCAACCCCTCCCATCTGACTGAACTGGACCTGAGTGTAAACATCTACCTGCAGGATTCAGGAGTGAAGCGTCTTTGTGATGGACTGAAGAGTCCAAACTGTAAACTGGAGACTCTCAGGTCAGTTCACTGACTGTTGGTGAATTTATTCTCTTCACATTGTTGACTGAAGTTTTAGGTTTACTTTGATAAATGTTGAGGATGTTTGTGAAAAGAGTCTGAAGACATTTTAGTTTGTTGAAGCGTCTGTGAATAAATGTCCTGATCAGCTGACTGCAGGGATCCAAGATGGAGGACAGAATCCACAGTCCTGCTGTGTGTCTGAATGTAAAGCTGATGTGAAAGTGATGTGAGGCTTCAGCAGTCTGACTTCCACACATCCAGTCAGGATGTTTGTGTTTCCACAGTGTTTGTGCTGCAGTGGAGCCTCAGGAACTCAGAGAGACACATCTGATGGAACATCACTGATCTGATCCACATCTTTTATTCTTTATTCAGATTGGAGAAATGCAGTTTGTCAGAGATCAGCTGTGATTCTCTGGCCTCAGCTCTGAAGTCCAACCCCTCCCATCTGGAACATCTGGACCTGAGCAGGAACGAAGACCTGAAGGATCCAGGAGTGAAACATCTGTGTGGTTTTCTGAAGAGTCCAGACTGCAGCCTGAAGACTCTGAGGTCAGACATCATGTTTAGTTTGTGTGCTGAGATGAATGTGATGTAAAGTTGTGGTGACACTAAGCTGCAGCCATCAGGCTGATCTTCTACTGATCCACACTGAGGATCTTCATGCTGACGTCTGCTTTCTTCTTCTGTCTTTAGTCCGTTGACTGTGGAACACAAATGTTGAGCTGCACATTAGAAAGAACCTGAACCAGAACCAGAACCATCCTCCAGTGAACTGACAGCAGAACCTAGCGTTAGCTTTCCATCATTGATGAAGCTGTCATATGGAGCTAAACCAGACAGAACAGGTCGTCACTGAAAGAACAGTTTGGCTTTTTAAAGGTTTCTAATGTGATTTTATTGATTTAGTTTGACTGATTTATTTCAATACACAGATAAAACATCCAAGTGAGGAGATGCTTTTCAGTTCCACCTCATTTTCTCCTGACATCCTAGCGTGCCATCTGACCAGACCACTACACATCCATATCCACATGAGGACCCACACCCTTTCCTTCCTACCTACCTTAGATAACACAGACTCACCTACATGCCTGTAACCACACACACAGCAGCCTTCACATCTTTTCTCTGTCCTTTTCCTTCATTAACAGCTTCTGCTAACATAGAGGTCATTTGCTGCGCCACAGACAAGTGCATTTAAAGTTGAATAAATGAGTAGATTTAATGAAATGAAAGATGAACCACTAAGAGGTGACTAGAGCCAGGCGGTACCTGTATCCCTGGGATCCATTCTACATCACATGTGTTGGTTATCAGCTGTCTGTTTCTAGTTCCCAGTCTTCTTTAACCCTCATGTTGTGATGCTTCATACATTTCTGAATAACACCTGTCTTTGCATCTTCTTCTGTCCATCATGTAAACACTTGCTCGACTTCAGAGGATGCTCTGCAGGTGTTATCCCATTCCTGATGCTTCTGAAGATAACTCCTTCATTTGAGACACTGATAAAAGTCTTGTGCAGGTCCACTAAACTCCTCTCTAAGTTGTTTAGGAGACTTCCTGTCAGTCCTTTAAACACTAGTGCTGTATAAAGCAGTCCTTGTTGTGTCCTTTATCCATGGTGGAGGTACAGGATGTGGATCTACTGCTGTTTCAGTCGCTCTGCAGGTGGAGCCTGACAGTCCTGGTCTCTTTCCTGCTATCAACCATATTTTCACTGTCATATTTTCATATTGGTGGTCTCAACTCCCCCTGAGACTCTTGTGTCACCTAAAGGTGTCCTTGGACATGAGTTGTGCTTCTTTCCCACCAAATACAATCTGTACCATCACTTATCCACACAGTCATAACCCTGAGCTTAAGTCTCTTAAAACAGACTTAACACTGTTTTAAGTCTGGTACATTTAAACCTCCTTTCTCCTTCCAACAAAGAAGAATGTTATACTGAGCTCTAGCTGTTTAATTTGCCAAATAAATGTTGATGTGATCTTGTCCACAGCTTTAAATCTGTAACTGGGAACTCAGGATCCAGTGGTATCTCCTGTGGAGCTGCTGTCACAACATACCGTCCCATTGTATCTGTTATTTCTTCCTCTAAGAGAATGCTACTGGTTTATTTATTAATATTGCTACAGGCCTTTTCTTGCCGTATGAGGCATAGAATACATGGTTTACCCATCCCCTTTAATCTTTATTGTTAACCTCAGGTACGTGTGTTTCTTGTAGAAAGGCTGTAAAGCATTGTATTTTCTTTAGTTGGCTCAGAATCTTTTTCCTTTGAATTGGATGGTTTGCACCATGGACATGATATGAGATTAGATGTAGCTGATTCATCTTGTTTCATTTCAAACCTTTCAACTCTGCACCTCTGTGAAAAAACAACTCTTGAAAACAATTCAATTCAATTCAATTTTATTTATATAGAGCATATTTACAACATAAGTCGTCACATAGCGCTAAACATTGTAAGAAAGAACAAGAAACCGGTTGGGTTGGAAGTGGAAATGAGGAGGGAGGGATAGCAGGAGAGGTTGGGGTAGGGGTTGGAGGTGGTGAGGCCAGCGGCTGCAGATCAGGGACGCTGAGCTCCAGATCAGGGACGTTGAGCTCCAGATCCAGAGACATCCACGGAGAGAACAAGCAGGACACAATAAGATGTTCCAGTCTCTGTAATAAGATGCTGTGATCAACTGTATCAAAAGCAGCACTAAGATCCAAAAGAACAAGTATAGAGACTAGTCCACTGTCTGAGGCTATTAGAAGATCATTGGTGACCTTTACCAGTGTCTCTGTACTATGATGGATTCTAAATCCTGACTGAAACTCTTCAGACAAACCATTTATATGTAGATAATCACATAATTGGCCTGCAACAACTTTTTCTAGAACTTTAGAGATAAAAGGGAGGTTGGATGTGGGCCTATAATTGGCTAAAACACCTGGATCTAGAGTAGGCTTTTTTAGAAGTGGCTTAACTACAGCAACTTTAAAAGCCTGTGGTACATAGCCTGTTAGTAAAGAGAAGTTAATGATATTTAAAACAGCAGTATTAATTAAAGGAAAGATGTCCTTGAACAGTCTGGTGGGGATGGGATCTAGCGAACATGTTGCTGGTTTAGAGGAGTTTACTACTGATATGAGCTCTGGCAGATTTACAGCACAGAAGTAGTCCAAGCATAAATCTGGATCTATGGATGCTTGTTTTTCCTGGTGTTTGCTGCTCAGCATCAGTTTGTATGGATGGAGCCGCTGGTGGAGCTGCAGAGTTTCAGAGCTGAAGTCACTCCGTGTTGATTGGAGCAGCAGCATGTTGTCATTAATATGAATGAGAGCTCTTCTTCTCTGGTTCTGTTGGACTGTTGGAAGCTGCTTCCTGTTGGCTTCAGCTGTTTGGAGTTTCCATTTGATCAACTTGTACATTGTGAAGCTTCTTCATCTCTGAACACATGATGGACCTCTGGATGGTTTCAAGAAGGAACTCTGTCTCCTCAACTCACATCTTTTATTCTTTATTCAGATTGGAGTGGTGCGGTTTGTAAGATATCAGCTGTGAATCTCTGGTCTCAGCTCTGAAGTCCAACCCCTCACATCTGAAACATCTGGACCTGAGTGACAACGACCTGAAGGATTCAGGAGTGAAACATCTGTGTGGTTTTGTGGAGAGTCCAGACTGCAACCTGAAGACTCTGAGGTCATTCATTCATTCATTCATTCAATCTTTATTAAGGACACAAGTGCAGACACTTGATCCATAGTTAAAAATAAAATTTAAAAGAAAAATTAAGATATACAGTATATAAAGGAGAGAAACAAAGAGACATCTTAGTCATATAAAAAGACATCTACACAAGTGTCATATTCATAGTATGTAGACATGAGCGCCACAGCTTCCACAGTTTTGAGGTGAATCTCACAGAGCTAACCTCTAAACAAACCAAAGACCGTATGATAACATTAGAAGAATTATCAAGTCGACATATGAATTTATAAAAACAATGACGTAGTGCAGCAGGACAAGAGCGCACACCACAGTCAGCAAACATGTGACTGGCAGTACAGTGTCTGGGCATCTTCAGCAGCAGCCTCATGGAGTCGTTGTAAGCTACTGTGAGCCTCTGTAGGCTGGACTTTTTGTATTTTCGCCACAATTGTGCCGTGTACAGAGGAGAGCAAAAGGACTGAAACAGCTTGATTTTGACATTCACAGAGCACATACTGAACTTTCTAACTAGCATATTAGATCGTCCATACAGCTTACACACCTGTCTGTGCATATCCCTGTCATCAGAGAGGTCACTGCAGATATAATGACCAAGGTACTTGATCTCACTGGTAACATTAAGAACATTGCCACACAGTGTAAACTCTGGGAATTTTACGTTCTTGTCATCTTTTGTTCTAACAATCATGATAAGGCTTTTTGTTGCATTATATTTAATATCATTTTCAAGGCCATACTGGGTACAGATATGCAGAAGCTGCTGAAGTCCTGCACTGTATGGACAGAACACAACCAAATCGTCTGCATACATCAGATGATTCACTACAGAACCTCCAACAACACAGCCAGTGTTGCAGTTATTAAGCTGCAGAGACAGATCATCCATATAAATGTTGAACAGCAGGGGGGACAAAATTCCGCCCTGCCGGACCCCATTGCTAACCCTGAAGGAGTTGGACACTGACTCTCCCCATTTCACCTGCATGGTCTGCTGAGAGTACCAAAATGTAAGGATTCTAATGAGGTAGCCAGGAACACCTCTGTTAGACAGCTTATTGAATAACTTCTCATGGCTTATTCGATCAAATGCTTTGGAAGCGTCAATGAAACATAAAAACATAGTCGACCCCTGACAATGATATTTATCCAACATTTCTTTTAGAGCAAAGATACATGTATCAGTACTGTGCTCAAGTTTAAAACCAAACTGGTTGGCGGCAGTATACAGATAGGGTTCAAGTCGGTTGAGGATGACTCTTTCGAGCACTTTAGAGATGGTACTAGCTAAGGCTATGGGTCGATAGTTTTCCATGCTACTTAGTTTCTTTGATTTATCTTTAATCACTGGGACAAGTAAAACAGACAGTAATGTCTCAGGCAAAGAACCATGTATCATGAAACCAGTAAAACAGATGGCCAGCAAGGGATACAGTTTTTGGCTAGCAAAAATTAGATGTTCTGATGTGATTTTATCAAGACCACATGATTTATTTCGCTTCAGTCTTGAGACTGCATCAAACACTTCTTGGGGAGTTATTATAGCTCCTTCATCAAACTCTAAAGCTTCAGCCATAGCTAAGTTACTCTTTATACAATTAAACAGCTTAGAGAAATAATTCTGCCAGAGAAGACAGATATTATCAGAGCCAAATGTCCCATCAATGTTAGAGGGAAGAGAGGCTCTGCAGTTGTTTAACTTTCTTATCTCTTTCCAAAAATAATTGTAGTTATTGTTTTGCAGTTTGCTTGCCAGGGATTCTGCTCTTAACCGATTCTCATTTCTACTGATGTATCTCAGAGCGTATTTATATTTGGCATTAGCACGTTTTTTCCTTTCAAACAGTGGGCCATTTCTATGTTTACCATCCTCAGCCCATGCTTTAAATGCAGTACGGGCCTCCGTGTGGGCCTCGTTTACATATATGTTCCACCCAGGTTTACCACAATGAGCACTTTTTCTGCAATGGCATAAGGGACTACTTGAAGTAATGAGAGCATTCACTACATCATTATACAGCAGACCCAATTGAAAACAATGCTCTTGATTTGTGCAATTGATGTCGCGACACAGGATGGCATCTTTAGGCATTGCAATTTGGCCAAGATTCAAGTATGTTCTCTGGTTATAGGCATTAATATCATCACTGGTTAAATTAGACCAGTCCAGTTTTTCAACATTATCATCCCCTTTGGCAGGAATTAATTTAGGAATGTAGTCCAGGTTGCATTTGAGTGTAAGAGGCATGTGGTCAGATGTGGCCAAATCATGACTGATCTGCATTTCAGCAATCAAGGAGTGTGCATCAGCTGTACATATGCAATGGTCAAGCCAAGATGTTGAGTGCCAGGCATCACTAACATAAGTATAGCTAGATTTAGGCAAAAGGACTTGACTAGACAGTATGAGACCATTTTCAACACAAAATTGTTTCAAGTGCAAGCCAAACAGAGATTTATCATCAGAAATATCTGCATTCAAGTCCCCAACAAGACAAATACATGAGCAGTCAATATCCTGAATAAATGTCATAATGCTTGCCAGTCTGTTTAGATACTCATCCTCATTTTGTGCACACTCATACGGAGTATACACATTCAGAATCACAAACTTGCCACCACTGTACAGGATCTCAAGGCCAATAGCCCAATCCACCCCGAGTCTTAAAACCCTCACCATATTGTCATATTTCTTATGCCACAAGACTGCAACACCACCCGGTATTCTGCCTTTGACATGTTTTCTGTTCAAGTCAGTTGTGGACTCTCCAGCCCCATGAAAGTCCTTGTTTATACAGTTAAGTCTTTCAAGGTCCTGCTTGGCTAAAAACGTCTCTTGGACACACAAGATATCACAAGTTCCCAGGAGATTATCCACAACAATACGGCGCGCTCTGTCTCCTTCGCTTTGTCCAGTGCGCAAGCCGCGCGCATTATAAGAGGCAATGGAGATCATATCATTCATTGTCTATCATTTGACCCAGAAGCACCAGCTCTGTTACGTGGCTCAAAGAAGCGCCGTACATACGCGCCCACTGGCCAGATATCAGGCTTATACATCTCCGACACATCATTGCACTCAGCAGACACTTTAAATGAGGAGAATCTACTATTACTTGTGACAAGTTTTTGGCACATAACCTCATGGCCTAGTTGTTCTCGTAGATAGTCAGATAACGTCTCCTCGTCGAGGTCAGGGGAGAATCTTGAAGCAAAAACACTCACCAGTTTTGTAGTGACTGTCTTAATGCGGTCAGTTCACTGACTGTCTGTTACTGTTGTAGATCTGATGTGTTTAATGACGACTGAAGCTCATCTATGTTCCAACAGAACTTCCATCCATGAAGCTGTAAATCTGCTCTGGGCCACATTTTCTGTTTGTGTCCTAAATTCAGTTTGTTGAGACCAAAGTGGAGTGTTTGTATCAGGAAGTGTAGAAAATGTTCCTGTTGGTTGTTGAAGGAAATGAATGTTTGTAATTAGAGCTGAAGAGTCACATGTGGATCCAGAAGATCCTCTGAACTCAGATCAGTTAGAAGAGACTAAGTTTACTGAGAGAAGCAGAAATATTTCTTTGGTTTGTTCAGTTCAATGTGATTTGACTGATCATGTCTGATCACTGATATTGATCCTAAACACACAAACACACTGACACATGCAGACAGATGAAGGCAGACCTGCAGGTGAAGAACACATCTGATGGATCATCACTGATCTGATCCACATCTTTTATTCTTTATTCAGACTGAGGGACTGCAGGTTGTCAAAGATCAGCTGTTATTCTCTGGTCTCAGCTCTGAAGTCCAACCCCTCCCATCTGGAACATCTGGACCTGAGCAGGAACATCCTGAACGGTTCATCAGTGAAACATCTGGAGGATCTTGTGGAGAGTCCAGACTGCAGCCTGAAGACTCTGAGGTCAGTAGAAGGTTCCAGTCAGTCAGTTTTCTACTAAACAGTCAGTATCAGAGCAAAGATCCAGTGTCTCCTGTAAACCTGCAGCTTCTCAGTGAAGCTGTGAAGCAGAATGGAGACAGACTCCAGGACTGGACAGGAACACAGAGACAGCAGTCAGCCAATCAGAGGAGCCACAAGCTGGTTGTCATCATGTGTTTGAGTGGATGTGAAGCCCACTGTTGTTGTTGTGTTGATGTGTTGAGGACATGAAGCTGATTCCAGCTGACAGCCTTCCAGATGTGCACAGACAGTGGTCCTCCTCCATCAGAGTGTCCATCACATCTGATCTGACTGCTTGTTGTCTCATGTCAACAGTGATCAGCTGATCAGGTCCTGCTGCTCTTTATACTGATGATCAGCTGATCAAACTCATTGATCTCCTCTGGTCTCTTTTCTTCTCTCTGCAGACGGTATTGATGCTGATGAGGACGGGGTCTGTTGGAGAGGATGAAGTGTGTCCTGATGATCCAGAGGTTGAAGCAGCAGCAGCAGCTGGTGTGTAGAGACTCTGACCGGTCCATGTTACTGGGAGGTGGACTGGGAACCAGTGTAAAGTGTGTTGTTCCCACTGTGTAGTTTAGTGCTGCAGCTCCACACTGTGGATGATGGAGAAGTTCAGTTGATGTAGACATGATCCGTTGGAGGCTGATGTCCGGTTCAGAGGGCAGCCTGCATGTCAGAGTGTCAGGAAGTTTCAGGATGTTTGTGTCAGAGCAGGATTCTAGTTGAGTGGACTTTCTATTTCCAGCTGCAGTCCAACTGGTTCAGCTTCTCTACCTGCAACACATTGAGCTGATGAGAACAAAGAGTCCTGGAAACATGTGGCTGATGAATGAAAGCCCTCCGATAGGGTCCCAGCTGGAAGAGTTGTGTCATATCACTGTTAGATTTCCTGTCATCTCATCAACAGGCAGCAAACAGAGGCTGGTTCATGAACACAGACTCTGGTTCTGAGCTGGAGATCCACATCTGATCCTCTCTGACTGACATCTGCCCACCTGGAGCCTCACTTCCAGGTTTTCATGTGTTTCTGGGAGTTTTCCAGCGTCGTCTTTTAGCTTTGTGCTTCTGCTAGCATCACCTGATTGTTGGTAATAATCCAGTGGAAGCTTTTTAACACATGTATGAAACATAATCCTGACTCATGTGGTCGCTAACAATAAGAGCCTTTAACCTTTAAATAAAGTCTGTCTTCTCTTCTGTTTGAGCTGATGGTTGTCATGACTTTGGTTGAACTTGTTTTCCTCCAGTGAAACATCCGAGGGATAAACACCACTAACCGTCCATCAGCTGCTCTTTTACAGCTCAGTCCATGTTTTCCTCTTTAGTTTATTCATGTATGTATCATGGCTCATTTATTGAGGCCACTGATTGGTTCATTTCTACCAGATCATTTCCAGACGCTGCAGTTAAAGTTCTGTCACATGTGTGGAAACTCTGAAATGTAACAGTGCCCTCTGGTGGTCAAACTTCATCACTACAATGATTTCCATTTTATTGTTGAATCTCTTCACCAGAAGTCCTACATTGAAGCACTTCCAGGCTTTGGCCACCAGAGGGCAGGAAATCACATGTTCTGTATTGATGTATTTTCAAAGTAAACCAGAGACTGACTCCATCAAGCTCTGTGATGTCACTGATATCTACATTAGATGTAACGATGGACAGCTTAGTTTACACCACAGATCCTCCTGACTGTTCCACATATCTT
>JAMOIN010000988.1:0-29849 GCA_024666655.1 Dascyllus trimaculatus | reverse complement strand
AACATACCCAAATTTCTATTTATTTTTTGTGCTATAATGAAATTAACAATCTCAACCCTCATGTGACACCTGCATAAAGGCAAAAACACAAAACAAATTTTTTAGTATACTTGTATATAAATTCAGGCGTTAAGGGGTTAAACAATATTATATAAGGTGTATCGTAGGAGATCCCTGCTCCATCTATCCATCAGTTTGGTGGTTGTTGGCCTGAAAATATTGAACACTGCTGGCATAAGCAGTAGCAATAGTAATAATAATTTATTGTTATTATACATATCACAAGTACATGTCAGCCAAATAACCATGCACATTTAAATTAAAAACATGAATCTGTGAATCATTCTAATAGCTCTGTGTTGGATGCAAGATTTATATTTATAAATGGCAGTGACACGCCACCATGTACCTTGGACATATTTAAACTAGTTTAAAAACTAATTTTTTTTCATGATTTAAAAAAAAGACAAAGAAGACATAATCATTTGTACCTCTTCCGGCCATAGGCGGTCATATTGACCGCACATGAAATGAAGTGGAAGTTGCCCCCCTCAGCCCCTGAGAAATGGGACAAGGAATAAATGATTGAGTTTTGGGAGTGATCCAGATCACTATCTGGATCTGGGAATTTTTTAAAAGATTTTTAACATTGGGAGTGTTAGAAAGCCCTGCAGTGCCACCTTGTGGTAGGACAGAGCACATATATAGCACATATATAGCACAAAGATGTTGAGTGTTTTTTAAGTATACTTTGTCATTGGGAAATTGTGTTGGGGTGGACTGGAGCTCCTTGGCGGAGGTCTGTGCTCTCTGGGTGCTTTTCTAGCTACAATCTGTGATGATATGAATATTGACGAATGTATAATTAAACTAGTTGAAATACATATTTGATATATCGTTGTTTGTACAGTTTTTCTCCATAGGTTTGGCTCATTTCTCGAAACTAAAATTACATTCTCCAAACAACATGGACAAACCTCCAAACTACTTGGCAATTGTTCACAACAGACTGGAATTTCTCCTTCATTTCATCAAATTGCAAACATCTTAGTTCATGTCTCGATGTCTCAGTACATCTTTGCAAATGATTCAGTACAGGTAGCCTTCATTTAGCACAATATCCAAGTGAATAGATCTTGTTGATCTAAACTGATTGTTGACTTCTCAGTCTAATGGTCGTTCACTCCAAAACATGTCAGCATCATTTCATTGTGTAAGTCATCACATGCACAATAGTCTGTTCAGTTGTCAGGATTAGTCATGAACATACGGTGGCCAGGAGAGGGACGGTGAGGACATCTTTATTTACAGCACTGTAGGCTCCATATAATGTTCCTTGTTGTTTATTGATGTGTTTGTATTACAGTATGTAATGCTGTATAGATGTTCTTTTTACTCTGATGTATGAAAGTTACTTTATGTGTGTCAATACAGTTTTCTCGATTGTTTACACACATTTTCTGAAAGCATGCCTCATATTTCAGAACTCTGCATACAAATCAGAAACACACACACACACAATGAGCAAAAGCCCTCAATTCTCCTTCAATTGAAACTTTACATTCAAAATGATGTTATTACTTCTCAAAATGCTATTTTGTTTTCAAATGACACAAACCATTATATGAATAGACATTTATAAGAGTGCTCACACAATGCCAAAGGGACAATGAATTTTGGAGGCACTGACTATTTATATGAGAATAGAATTTAGTTTTGACCAGTCGTGTGAACTGTTTTGGGAGAGATATGAGCTTTTGCAGGTGAACCATGGTGTTGTGCTGAACCATCCATGTTATTTTGGCAAAAGCACCAAGAGGGTTGAGAACGTCTGGTCTGTTTCAAGAAATGAGCCAAAGCAATTGAGAATAGTCAGTGCATTTTTGGTGGCACTGACTATTTATATGAGAAAGAAATTTAGTTTTAAAACATGAGTGAAAGGTTTTGGGAGAGATATGAGCTTTTGCACGTCAGCTTTATATATATATTGCTTATATTGCAAAGTTTGAAGCAATGATACCTGCAAATATACTGTCTTTAAGTTCCTGTTACCAATCGGTGGTGCTGTGACTATGACTAAATTTTAAAATGTGGATGTGTTCAGAAGTGGACTCTTGTCCAGAATATAAAATTTGAGATAGATTGGATCATGTACAGCTGAGATATAAACACTTTAGTAGTCATGACGAGACATCAAGTTCGCCACCCCGCCACAGTTTTCTCCATGAATCATCATCAACGTCTTGAGGCTTATGTCACCAAATTTCAGTTGAATGCGGTCAACCAAATAATAATAATACATTAAAATGTATTGAAACAGAGGGATTTTTCTACAATGACACAGACCTGCATTTATACGATTTGAAGGAGCATGTTCAGAGAGTTAGACCTGCACTTCCTGTTGCATGGCGAAGGATCAGTATTTCGGGGGGCTGCCATGGCCACACCCTTTGACCGACATAGAAGACTTTTATAACTTTTCATCAGGAAGGTCTACTGTATGTACGGACCAAATTTCAGGTCTCTAAGACTTACCCCCTAGGAGCAGTTCATCACCGATTTTTCACAGTTAACGCAAGATATGTCACTTCCTGTTGGGTTTACAGCATGGCTATGATTGACTTTTTTGTCTTTCCTGATGTGCTGAATATGCTGGCCAAATTTTGTAGCTGTAGATGAAATGTCCTTCCAGTTAGTCTAATATCACTTTTTAAAATTTTGCAGGGGGCGCTATGGAGCCATTTTGGGACACACATGCACAGACACCATAAAATATCAAATTTTTCACCGGTCCTGATGTGTGTGCAGATTTTGACGCGAATCGGTGCATGTTTAGGCCCTCAAAAAAGCAATTCATTTGGCGGTAAAATAATAATAATAATAATAATAATAATCTCTAGCATTCCAATAGGGTCTTCGCACCATTCGGTGCTCGGACCCTAATAATAATCTCTGGCATTCCAATAGGGTCTTTGCACCATTCGGTGCTAACCCTAACCCTAACCCTAACCCCCTGTCACCTCCAATCAGAGCACACCGATCACTTTCCCTCCAAAATTTGAAATCCAAATGGACAACTCAGCCTACCACAATACACTCACTCCCGACACTTTCACCTGATTTGATGATTGACACTCAGGGGAGGGACCTCACCCTCCCTCCCCTGACTGCTATTTAACAGGCTGTGGACCACTCCCTCATCACCCTCTGATGAAGCAGCACTCCTGCGAAACGTCAGGGAACTCTACTCCTCTGCACCAGGAAACCTTGCTTTTTTAATTGTTTTTAGCAGTCCGCTTGACCTTCCACAAGCTTTGGATTGATTTTAACGATAAGTATTTTAATAAAAGTTAAGTTTTAATTATTGGTGGAGGGCTCTGCCAGCCTGGCTTCTTTTTAAACTGTTTTCTCCATGGACATTGTGATCTCAGCAACCTCTCCCTGAGCACTTTTATTCAAAGGCACAAGCTGGAAAACATCCCCCAAAGGACCACCAGACTGAAAACCACCTCCACCCGAGGACAACAAGCCTACTACGGCAGTCTGCAGAAACCTTTTGGGCCTCCATCTTAAGAAGCAGCCAGGTAAGAGCACCACCACCTCACAAAAATGTATTTTATGCCAGATAGTACTGGGCACAGGAGTAGAGCAGGGAGTGGTCCACAGACCACACACACACGCACATTCACACAGCAGCACCACTTACCTGCATTTAGACAGCAGCACACGGCCACACACAGACAGCAACCTTTAGATCCACTCACCAGAAACATCTGCAAAGAATACTTCAGACTAATCCAAGCAATACATCACAAATTTATAATAAACAATTCACTCATCACACACACATTTCCACCAGGCATGATAAGACAGGCAGCAAAATTGACATCATTCATCAAACCATCCTCACCTACAGAAATCACCCGGCAAAAAGTACAGGATAACACAACAAACTGGTTAAGAACTAACTTGTCAATTTTACTCCAACACTACTGCAAAATCATCAACACGCCACTTTCAACCACCTGCCACGATGGAGCTTTTCAAATAGCCATTGGCTGGGCCCGAAAGAGATACGGAAACCGGCTTTCAGAACGCACCATTCCAGCAGCCAAAGAAATCATCTACTCCGACGACGACCACGAACCTCCTCCCAGCCCCACCCCCACCTCCTCCTCCGCTGAACTTGAAGAAGACTCTCTCCCACCCTCACCAGTACCTCAACCCAGGACCCAAATGGACCAATTCACCTTGACTGACCCACCCGACAATGACATTTTAAATACTAACCTCCTCTCTCACTCTTCCCATACAGGTGCCGCCGCTCTTGGGTCCGGCCGGGCTGGGCAGCAGACCCCAAGTACACCAAACCTTCCCCAAAAACGGAGCGAGGGAAACATGATGAAAGGGTCACACCAAATGAAAACCACACTGAACAAAACCCGCTCTGATCCCTCCTCCAAACACCATCCTGGGGGGGTCATGCTGCTCCAGCAGGCCGGCCCTTTGACTGACGCACCTCTTTTACCGGACCAGACCCTCGCCCCACCACCCCAACCTGACTGGACTGCCCCACCCATCCCCCCTGACCCTAACCTTAACCTCCCTCCTCCAGGCCCTAACCTTAACCTTCACCCTGACCCTAACCTTAACCTCCCCCCTCCCGGCCCTAAACTTAACCCGGTCCCTAACCCTAACCAGGGTAGGAGACCCCACCTGACTGTTCCTGACCCGAACCTGGGCAGAAACCTTCACCCGACAACCACGACTATCCCCCCTTACACTACCCCTGACTTTGACCTCTCCTCCATTACACATTTTCACTCCGCAGCTTACCAACCTCAACCCACTCCGACACACCATAGAAGACGCTGACCAAGGCACCGGACCCCCTCAACAGCACCACGGACCCTCAACGCACCTGCACCAGACAACAAGAACGACAAACCAAGTCAGTAGGCCTGCACACAATAAATTATAACCTTAAATCATAAACCCCAACCCAAACCCAAACCTAACCCTAACCCTAACCCCCTAACCCTAACCCTAGCCTGACTGGGCAGATCGTGGTAACCTAACGGTGTTAACAACCGATCAAACCCGATCAGGCGGTAAGTATTACCTTGATTCACTTGCACTCACACTCACTTCCTCCAAACCACCGAACAATGGAGCGACTCCTCTGGAACCTGCAAACGTGACTGAAAAAGTGAGCTCACTAAAATGATAATAGCCTCCTTCTTTAACAAAATCCCACTTTCCGCGTCTCAAAAAATTAGAATTGAATACAAAGACTCAACTTTTAACTGAATCAAAACTTTAGCTAAAATATAGGAACCTTAAATCCAATTGGCTATGGGACACACCCTGAGATTTGATCAACCTCAGGGGGGCCGTCCTTGGGTGAGAGTGTCTAGTGGTAATGGCCGAAACACTCTGTGATCCTAAGGTGCACTACTGATGATGTGTCCCACCATTTAGCTTCTTAAAACTTAGCCTTAGGGGCAAATAATTGGCTTCCAAGATCTAGGCTGGCCGAAATAGAGACCACTACTAGAATTAAACTTCCTAAAATAGACTTAACTTCTCAAAATTAGTTTAGCTTCCCTAAATTAACCAAAACATCACAAATTTAGCCACGCCTAACCTTAAACTCGGATCCTACGCCTAAACCTAACCACACCTAACCTTAAACTCGGGGCCTACGCCTAAACCTAACCACGCCTAACCTTAAACTCGAGGCCTACGCCTAAACCTAACCACTACTCTCAATTACTAATTCTAACCTAACCCTCATCCTAATCCTAACCCTAACCACTCCTCCTAAAGCTAACTTAACCCAATCGCCTAACCCTAACCTTAATTTCGGATCCTATGCCTAAACTTAAACACTAATGCTAATCTTAAGTATTAAACCTAACCCTTAAACCAATTACTAACCCTAACCTCAACTATCAACCTGATCCTAACCCTAACCACCTTCTCCTCTCCTCTCTCACCCTCTCTCCTCCCTACCATTCCCCCACGAAAGTGGGTGAGCTGGGGGAGGCAGAGCGCACAGCCCGGTCCGGCACAAGGGGGAATGTGAGTCCGGACAGACTCCGCTCCCCCAAGCTCTGCCTCTTTCCTCCTCCTCATCATCATATACACACACACACACACACACACCTCCTCCTCTCTCCTCCCTACCATTCCCCCACGAAAGTGGGGGAGCTGGGGGAGGCAGAGCGCACAGCCCGGTCCGGCACAAGGGGGAATGTGAGTCCGAACGGACTCCGCTCCCCCAAGCTCTGCCTCTTTCCTCCTCATCATCATACACACATCATCTCCTCCTCCTCTCTCCTCCCTACAGTCCCTCCATGAGAGATGATTGATGTTGAAGGCTAAGTCCTCAACAATTCATTGTGGATCATCACAATTTGCCTGTAGATTGAATCAGTTCAAAACACAACAACCAAAACACAGATTGTGAGACAATTGACATAAGGATAAGATGACACAGAGAGCTATGATGACGTGCGCCGGCCCGTGCCTTGCCTTTGGCTCCCCATTTCAACTGCCGAGTCGACGGACGAGGTGGGGGGAGCCATCGAGATAGTCCAACCCAACCTAACCCTAACCCTAACCCTAACCCTAACCCCCCTCCATCATCCACAACCAGAAACAAGAGCACACACCGGACTTCCCAACAAAACAACACCTCTGCATCATGTAAAGTATACCCCAATCATGACAATCTGCACAATTATCAAAATTAAACACTGGACTTTTTTTCAAAATTTCTGCAGCTGGCGGCGACGGCGAGATTCGAACCCGGGCCCCCCAGTTGATGGACGACTGCTCCAACCATCAAGCCAAACACCTGGACATTCCTCACTGAACAACCTTTTCTATTTCACACACACGTTAAATTCTGGACTGAAAAAATAAAAAATAAAAAAATGAAAAAAACATCTTTTGGAAACTTCACTCATCACAAATACAGTTACCAACCCATAAAAGGGACTTTCTTTTTGCCGTCGCCGCCCGGACTCGAACCGGGGCCTCCCGGGTGGAAGACTACACCTCTCCCCGTGGAGCTAAACACCTGCCACAGCAAAAGACTTCCAAATTCACCCATTCGTCAACCATTCTCCACAAACAACCAAGGACAACGCCCCACCACAAGACTTGGCCCAGCCAATGGCTACACACCAACACCCACATGACATCACCCTCACACCCCCTGTCACCTCCAATCAGAGCACACCCACAACTTTCCCTCCAAAATTTGAACCCAAACGGACAAATCAGCCTACCACAATACACTCACTCCCGACACTCTCACCTGATTCGTTGATTGACACTCAGGGGAGGGACCTCACCCTCCCTCCCCTGACTGCTATTTAACAGGCTGTGGATCACTCCCTCATTACCCTCTGATGAAGCAGCACTCCTGCTAAACGTCAGGGACCTCTACTCCTCTGCACCAGGAAACCTTGCTTTTTTAATTGGTTTTAGCAGTTCGCTTGACTTCCTACAAGCATTGGATTTTTTTAAAAGATAAGTATTTAAATAAAAGTTAAATTTTAATTATTGGTGGGGGGCTCTGCCAGCCTGGCTTCCTTTTAAACTGTTTGTTCCATGGACATTGCTATCTCAGCAACCTCTCCTTGAGCACTGTTTATTTCAAGGCACAAGCTGGAAAACATCCCGCAACGGACCACCAGACGGAAAACCACCTCCACCCAAGGACAACACAAGCCTACTACGGCAATCTGCAGAACCTTTGGGCCTCCACCTTGAGAAGCAGCCAGGTAAGAGCACCACCACCTCACAAAATGCATTTCGCACAAGATAGTACTGGGCACAGGAGTAGAGCAGGGAGTGGTCCACAGGCCACACACACACACACACTCAGACAACAGCAGCACTCACCTGCACTTAGATATCAGCACACGGCTACACACAGACAGCAACCACTAGACCCATCCACCAGAAACATCTGTAAAGAATATTTCAAATTAATCCAAGCAATACATCACAAATTTATAATAAACAATGCACTTATCACACAAACATTTCCACCAGGCATGACAAGACAGGCAGTAAAATTGACAGCATTCATTAAACCATCTTCACCCACAGAAATTACCCGGCAGAAAGTACAGGACAATACTACAAACTGGTTAAGAACTAACTTGTCAATTTTACTCCAACACTACTGCAAAATCATCAACACCCCACTTTCAACCACCTGCCACGATGGAGCCTTCCAAATAGCCATTGGCTGGGCCCGAAAGAGATACGGCAACCGGCTTTCAGAACGCACCATTCCAGCAGCAGAAGAAATCATCTACTCCGACGACGACCACGAACCTCCTCCCAGCCCCACCCCCACCTCCTCCTCCGCTGAACAAGAAGAAGATTCTCTCCCACCCTCACCAGAACCACAACCCAGGACCCAAATGGACCATTTCACCCCGACTGACCTATCCGACAAAGACATCTTAAATACTAACATTCTCTCCCATTCTCCCCATACAGGTGCCGCCGCTCTTGGGTCCGGCCAGGCTGAGCAGCAGACCCCAAGCACGCCAAACCTTCCCCAAAAACGGAGCGAGGGAAACATGATGAAAGGGTCACACCAAGTGAAAACCACACTGAACAAAACCCGCTCTGATCCCTCCTCCAAGCACCATCCTGGGGGGGTCTTGCTGCTCCAGCAGGCCGGCCCTCTGACTGACGCACCTCTTGCACCGGACCAGACCCTCGCCCCACCACCCCAAACTGACTGGACTGCCCCACCCATCCCCCCTGACCCTAACCTTAACCTCCCTCCTCCTGGCCCTAACCTTAACCTTGACCCTGACCCTAACCTTAACCTCCCTCTTCCTGGCCCTAACCTTAACCTTCACCCTAACCCGAACCAGGGTAGGAGACCCCACCTGACCAAGACTATTTCTGACCCGAACCTGGGCAGAAACCACGACCTGACGACCACGACTATCCCCCCCTACACTATCCCTGACTCTGACTTTTCCACCAACTCACAATATTTTCACTCCTCAGCTCATCAACTCCAACCTACTCCAACACATCACGCCCGCCACAGAAGACGCTGAATAATGCACCGAACCTCCTCAACAGCACCACGGATCTTCAATTCACCTGCACCAGTCACCAAATCTCCAAACCAAGTCAGTAGGCCTGTACAAATTAAGTTACAACTATAAATCACAAACCCCAACCCAAACCCAAACCTAACCCTAACCCTAACCCCCCTCCATCATCCACAACCAGAAACAAGAGCACACACCGGACTTCCCAACAAAACAACACCTCTGCATCATGTAAAGTATACCCCAATCATGACAATCTGCACAATTATCAAAATTAAACACTGGACTTTTTTTCAAAATTTCTGCAGCTGGCGGCGACGGCGAGATTCGAACCCGGGCCCCCCAGTTGATGGACGACTGCTCCAACCATCAAGCCAAACACCTGGACATTCCTCACTGAACAACCTTTTCTATTTCACACACACGTTAAATTCTGGACTGAAAAAATAAAAAATAAAAAAATGAAAAAAACATCTTTTGGAAACTTCACTCATCACAAATACAGTTACCAACCCATAAAAGGGACTTTCTTTTTGCCGTCGCCGCCCGGACTCGAACCGGGGCCTCCCGGGTGGAAGACGACACCTCTCCCCGTGGAGCTAAACACCTGCCACAGCAAAAGACTTCCAAATTCACCCATTCGTCAACCATTCTCCACAAACAACCAAGGACAACGCCCCACCACAAGACTTGGCCCAGCCAATGGCTACACACCAACACCCACATGACATCACCCTCACACCCCCTGTCACCTCCAATCAGAGCACACCCACAACTTTCCCTCCAAAATTTGAACCCAAACGGACAAATCAGCCTACCACAATACACTCACTCCCGACACTCTCACCTGATTCGTTGATTGACACTCAGGGGAGGGACCTCACCCTCCCTCCCCTGACTGCTATTTAACAGGCTGTGGATCACTCCCTCATTACCCTCTGATGAAGCAGGACTACTGCGAAACGTCAGGGAACTCTACTCCTCTGCACCAGGAAACCTTGCTTTTTTAATTGTTTTTAGCAGTCCGCTTGACTTCAACAAGCCTTGGATTGTTTTTAAAGATAAGTATTTGAATAAAAGTTAATTTTTAATTATTGGTGGAGGGCTCTGCCAGCCCAGCTTCTTTTTAAACTGTTGTTTCCATGGACATTGCTATCTCAGCAACCTCTCCTTGAGCACTTTTACTTAAAGGCACAAGCTGAAAAAAACATCTCCAGAAGGACCACCAGACTGAAAACCACCTCCACCCGAGGACAACAAACCTACCACGGCAGTCTGCAAAACCTTTGGGCCTCCATCTTAATAAGCAACAGCTTAGGTAAGAGCACCACCACCTCACAAAATGCATCTTTTACAAGTTAGTACTGGGCACAGGAGTGGAGCAGGGAGTGGTCCACAGACCACACACACACACACATCCAGACACCAGCAACACTCACCTGCACTTAGACAACAGCACACGGCCACACACAGACAGCAGCCATTAGACCCACTCACCAGGAACATCTGTAAAGAATACTTCAAATTAATCCAAGCAATACACCACAAATTTATAATAAACAATTCACTCATCACACATACTTTTCCACCAGGTATGCTAAGACAGGCAATAAAATTGACATCATTCATTAAACCTTCTTCACCTACAGAAATAACCCGGCAGAAAGTTCATGACAATACTACAAACTGGTTGAAAACTAACATGTCGATTTTACTTCAGCACTACTGCAAAGTCATTAACACCCCACTTTCAACCACCTGCCACGATAGAGCCTTTCAAATAGCCATTGGCTGGGCCCGAAAGAGGTATGGTAACCGACTTTCAGAACACACCATCCCGGCAGCTCAAGAAATCATCTACGACGACGACAACCACGAACCTCCTCCCAGCCCCACCCCCACCTCCTCCTCCGCTGAAGCAGAAGAAGATTCTTTCCCACCCTCACCAGAACCACAACCCAGGACCCAAATAGACCAATTCACCCCGACTGACCTATCCGACAAGGACCCATTAAATACTAACATCTTCTCTCACTCTCCCCATGCAGGTGCCGCCGCTCTGGGGTCCGGCCGGGCTGAGCAGCAGACCCCAAGCACACCAAACCTTCCCCAAAAACGGAGCGAGGGAAACATGATGAAAGGGTCACACCAAGTGAAAACCACTCTGAACAAAACCCGGTCTGATCCCTCCTCCAAGCACCATCCTGGGGGGGTCGTGCTGCTCCAGCGGGCCGGCCCCTGGACTGACGCACCTCCTGTACCGGACCAGACCCTCGCCCCACCACCCCAAACTGACTGGACTGCCCCACCCATCCCCCCTGACCCTAACCTTAACCTCCCTCCTCCTGGCCCTCACCTTAACCTTCACCCTGACCCCAACCTTGACCTCCCCCCTCCCGGCCCTAACCTTAACCTTTTCCCTAACCTTAACCTCCCCCCTCCCGGCCCTAACCCTAACCTTGTCCCTAACCCGAACCAGGGTAGGAGACCCCACCTGACAAAGACTGGATCTGACCCGAACCAGGGCAGAAACCGCTACCTGACGACCAAGACTATCCCCCCCTACACTACCCCCGACTCTGACCCATCCGCCATCACACAATACCTTCACTCCTCAGTTCACCAACTCCAACCCACGCCAACATACCATACTCACCATAGAAGACGCTGAACAAAGCACCGGACCTCCTCAACAGCACAACGGACCCTCACCTCACCTGCACCAGTCAACAAGAACCCCAAACCAAGTCAGTAGGCCTGCACACAATAAATTATAACCATTAACCACAAACCCCAACCCAAACCTAACCCTAACCCTAGCATTTTTAATACTAACATTTTCTCCCACTCTCCCCATACAGGTGCCGCCGCTCTTGGGTCCGGCCAGGCTGAGCAGCAGACCCCAAGCACACCAAACCTTCCCCAAAAACGGAGCGAGGGAAACATGATGAAAGGGTCACACCAAGTGAAAACCACACTGAACACAACCCGCTCTGATCCCTCCTCCAAACACCATCCTGGGGGGGTCTTGCTGCTCCAGCGGGCCGGCCCCTTGACTGACGCACCTCCTTCACCGGACCAGACTCTCGCCCCACCTACTAAACCCCCTCTTCCTCCGAACATAACTACAACCCCCCAAACTGACTGGACTGTCCCCCCACCCCCCGACCCCGACCCTAACCTTAACCTCCCTCCCCCTGGCCCTAAACTTAACCCGGTCCCTAACCTTAACCAAGGTAGGAGACCCCACCCGACTCAGACCCTTTCTGACCCTAACCAGGGCAGAAACCACGACCAGACGACCTTGACTATCCCCCCCTACACTACCCGTAACTTTGACCTTTCCTCCTTCCCACAACAATTTCACTCCTCAGCTCTTCAACCTCAGCCCACTTCAACACACCACACCCGCCACAGACGACGCTGAACCAGACGCAGAACCTCCTCAACAGCACCATGGACCCTCAACTCACCTGTACCAGCACCAGAACTTCACAACCAAGTCAGTAGGCCTGTACAACATTAATTATAACCATAAACCATAAACTCCAACCCTAACCCAACCTAACCCTGTCCGTGCCACTGACTTGGCAAGAGGCTCCACCGCAAACTTCACCACAATAATCACCCAGCTGTTGAGCGAAGGCCTCCATCATCCACGACCAGGAAAAAGAGCGCACACCGGACTTTTCACCAAAACAACACCTCTGCACTACGTAAAGTATACCCCAATCATCAAAACTTGCACAATTATCAAAATTTAACACTGGACTTCTTTTTTTCAAAATTTCTGTAGCTGGCGGCGACGGCGGGGTTCGAACCCGGGCCCCCCGGTTGATAGACGCCTGCTCCATCCACCAAGCCAAACACCTGGACATTCTTCACCAAACAACCTTTCCCATTTCACACACACGCTAATTCTGGACTAAAAAATAAAAAAATGAAAAAAACAATCTTTGGACACTTCATTCATTACAAACAAAATTATTAAACCATAAAAAGTGGTCTCTCTTTTGGCTGTTGGCACCCGGACTCGAACCAGGGCCTCCCGGATGAAGGACGACGTTCTCCCCGTGGAGCTAAACACCTGCTCAGCAAAAGACTCCCCATTTCTCCCATTCATCAATCAACTTTCCACAAACAACCAAGGACAACGCCCCACCACAAGACTTGGCCCAGCCAATGGCTTCACACCAACACCCACACATGACATCACCCTCACACCCCCTGTCACCTCCAATCAGAGCACACCGACAACTTTCCCTCCAAAATTTGAATCTCAAATGGACAATTCAGCCTATCACAACACACTCACTCCCGACACTCTCACCGGATGATTGGCAGTCAGGGGAGGGACCTCACCCTCCCTCCCCTGGCTGCTATTTAACAGGCTGTGGATCACTCCCTCATTACCCTCTGATGAAGCAGGACCACTGCGAAACGTCAGGGACCTCTACTCCTCTGCACCAGGAAACCTTGCCTTTTTAATTGTTTTTAGCAGTCCGCTTGACTTTCTACAAGCCCTGGATTGATTTTAAAAGCTAAGTATTTAAAATAAAAGTTAAGTTTTAATTATTGGTGGGGGGCTCTGCCAGCCTGGCTTGTTTTTAAACTGTTTTTCGCATGGACATTGCTATCTCAGCAACCTCCCCTTGAGCACTTTTATTCAAAGGCACAAGCTGAAAAACATCCCCCAGACGACTACCAGACCGAGGACCACCTCCACCCGAGGACGGCAAGCCTGCCCCGACGGTCTGCAGAACCTCTGGGCCTCCACCTCAAGAAGAACGGGCTAGGTAAGAGCACCACCACCGCAGAAAATGTATTCACATTTCTCACAAGTTAGTACTGGGCACAGGAGTAGAGCAGGGAGTGGTCCACAGACCACACACACACACACACGCACATTCACACAGCAGCACCACTTACCTGCATTTAGACAGCAGCACACGGCCACACACGGACAGCAACCACTAGACCCACTCACCAGGAACATCTGTAAAGAATATTTCAAATTAATTCAAGCATTACACCACAAACTCATAATAAACAATTCACTTACCACACAAACATTCCCACCAGGCATGATAAGACAGGCAGCAAAATTGACATCGTTCATTAAACCATCCTCACCCACAGAAATAACCCGGCAGAAAGTGCACGACAACACCACAAACTGGCTAAGGACTAACATGTCAATTTTACTCCAACACTACAGCAGGATCATTAACACCCCACTTTCAACCACCTGCCACGATAGGGCCTTTCAAATAGCCATTGGCTGGGCCCGAAAGAGATATGGAAACCGACTTTCAGAACACACCATTCCGGCAGCAGAAGCGATCATCTTCGATGACGACCAGGAACCTCCTCCCAGCCCCACCCCCACCTCCTCCTCCGTTGAAGCAGAAGAAGATTCCTTCCCACACTCACCAGAACCACAACCCGGTACCCAAATGGACCACTTCACACTGACTGACTCACCCGACAAGGACATTTTTAATACTAACATTTTCTCCCACTCTCCCCATGCAGGTGCCGCCGCTCTTGGGTCCGGCCAGGCTGAGCAGCAGACCCCAAGCACGCCAAACCTTCCCCAAAAACGGAGCGAGGGAAACATGATGAAAGGGTCACACCAAGTGAAAACCACACTGAACACAACCCGCTCTGATCCCTCCTCCAAACACCATCCTGGGGGGGTCTTGCTGCTCCAGCGGGCCGGCCCCTTGACTGACGCACCTCCTTCACCGGACCAGACTCTCGCCCCACCTACTAAACCCCCTCTTCCTCCGAACATAACTACAACCCCCCAAACTGACTGGACTGTCCCCCCACCCCCCGACCCCGACCCTAACCTTAACCTCCCTCCCCCTGGCCCTAAACTTAACCCGGTCCCTAACCTTAACCAAGGTAGGAGACCCCACCCGACTCAGACCCTTTCTGACCCTAACCAGGGCAGAAACCACGACCAGACGACCTTGACTATCCCCCCCTACACTACCCGTAACTTTGACCTTTCCTCCTTCCCACAACAATTTCACTCCTCAGCTCTTCAACCTCAGCCCACTTCAACACACCACACCCGCCACAGACGACGCTGAACCAGACGCAGAACCTCCTCAACAGCACCATGGACCCTCAACTCACCTGTACCAGCACCAGAACTTCACAACCAAGTCAGTAGGCCTGTACAACATTAATTATAACCATAAACCATAAACTCCAACCCTAACTCAACCTAACCCCCTAAACCCTAACCCTAACCCTATCCCACTTACCCTAACCCTAACCCTAACCCCCTCCCCCTGGCCCTAACCTTAACCTTGACCCTGACCCTAACCTTAACCTCCCCCCTCCTGGCCCTAAACTTAACCCGGTCCCTAAGCCTAACCAGGCTAGGAGACCCCACCCAACTAAGACTATTTCTGACCCGAACCTGGGCAGAAACCTCAACTTGACGACCACGACTATCCCCCCCTACACTACCCCTGACTTTGACCTATCCTCCATCACACAATTTCACTCCGCAGCCTATCAACCTCAACCCACTCCGACACACCATGCTCACCACAGAAGACGTTAAACAAGACACCATCCTCCTCAACAGCACCACGGACCCTCAACTCACCTGCACCAGTCTTCAAAACTTCCAACCAAGTCAGTAGGCCTGCACAAATTAAAATACAACCCCAAACCCACAAACCCCAACCCAAACCCAAACCTAACCCTGTCCGTGCCACTGACTTGGCGAGAAGCTTCACCGCAAAACTCCCCAAGAATAATCATCCTGCTGCTGAGCGAAGGCCTCCATCATCTACATCCAGAAACAAGAGCACACACCGGACTCCCCAACACATCCGCACCACGTAAAGTATACCCCAATCATGAAAATCTGCACAATTATCAAAATTAAACACTGGACCCTTTTTTTTTCAAAGTTTCTGCAGCTGGCGGCGACGGCGGGATTCGAACCCGGGCCCCCCGGTTGATGGACGCCTGCTCCATCCACCAAGCCAAACACCTGGACATTCCTCACTGAACAACTTCTTTCATTTCACACACACATTAATTCTGGACTGAAAAAATTAAAAAAATGAAAAAAACATCTTTTGGAAACTTTATTTATTTACAAATACAATTACTAACCCATAAAAATGGACTTTCTTTTGGCCGTCGCCGCCTGGACTTGAACCGTGGCCCCCCGGATGGAAGACGACACCTCTCCCTGGGGAGCTAAACATCGGCCCAGCAAAAGACTTCCCATTTCTCCCATTCCTCAACTAACTTTCCATAAACAACCGAGGACAATGCTCCACCACAAGACTTGGCCCAGCCAATGACTTCACACCTACATCCACACATGACATCACCCTCACACCCCTTGTCACCTCCAATCAGAGCACACCGATCACTTTCCCTCCAAAATTTGAATTCCAAATGGACAATTCAGCCTATCACAGTACACTCACTTCCGACACTCTCACCTGATATGATGATTGACACTCAGGGGAGGGACCTCACCCTCCCTCCCCTGACTGCTATTTAACAGGCTGTGGATCACTCCCTCATCACCCTCTGATGAAGCAGCATTCCTGCGAAACGTCAGGGACCTCTACTCCTCTGCACCAGGAAACCTTGCTTTTTTAATTGTTTTTAGCAGTCCGCTTGACCTTCAACAAGCATTGGATTGATTTTAAAAGATAAGTATTTAAATAAAAGTTACGTTTTAATTATTGGTGGAGGGCTCTGCCAGCCTGGCTTCTTTTTAAACTGTTTTCTTCCATGGACATTGCTATCTCAGCAACCTCTCCTTGAGCACTTTTATTTAAAGGCACAAGCTAGAAAACATCCCCCAAACGACCACCAGACGGAAAACCACCTCTACCCGAGGACAACACAGGCCGACTACGGCATTCTACGGAACCTTTGGGCCTCCATCTTGAAGCAACCAGCTAGGTAAGAGCACCACCACCTCACAAAATGTATTTCTTGCAGGATAGTACTGGGCACAGGAGTAGAGCAGGGAGTGGTCCACAGACCACACACACACGCACACCCAGACAACAGCAACACTCACCTGCACTTAGACAACAGCACACGGCCACACACAGACAGCAACCACTAGACCCACTCACCAGAAACATCTGTAAAGAATACTTCAAATTAATTCAAGCCATACATCACAAATTTATAAAAAACAAATCACTCATCACACATACATTTCCACCAGGCATGACAAGACAGGCAGTAAAATTGACCGCATTCATCAAACCATCTTCACCTACAGAAATGACCCGGCAGAAAGTACATGACAATACTACAAACTGGTTGAAAACTAACATGTCGATTTTACTTCAGCACTACTGCAAAATCATTAACACCCCACTTTCAACCACCTGCCACGATGAAGCCTTCCAAATAGCCATTGGCTGGGCCCGAAAGAGATACGGCAACCGGCTTTCAGAACGCACCATTCCAGCAGCAGAAGAAATCATCTATTCCAACGACGACCACGAACCTCCTCCCAGCCCCACCCCCACCCCCTCCTCCGCTGAACCAGAAGAAGACTCTTTCCCATTCTCCGCAGAACCACAACCCGGAACCCAAATGGACCAACTCAACCTGACTGACCCATCCGACCAGGATATTTTTAATACTAACCTCCTCTCTCACTCTCCCCACACAGGTGCCGCACTCTTGGGTCCGGCCGGGCTGAGCAGCAGACCCCAAGCACACCAAACCTTCCCCAAAAACGGAGTGAGGGAAACATGATGAAAGGGTCACACCAAGTGAAAACCACACTGAACAAAACCCGCTCTGATGCCTCCTCCAAGCACCATCCTGGGGGGGTCTTGCTGCTCCAGCAGGCCGGCCCTTTGACTGACGCACCTCTTGCACCGGACCAGACCCTCGCCCCACCCACTAAACCCCCGCTTCCTCCGATCGCAACTTCAGCCCCCCAAACTGACTGGACTGCCCCACCCATCCCCCCTGACCCTAACCTTAACCTCCCTCCTCCTGGCCCTAACCTTAACCTTGACCCTGACCCTAACCTTAACCTCCCTTCTCCTGGCCCTAACCTTTACCTTGACCCTAACCTTAACCTCCCTCCTCCTGGCCCCAACCTCTACCCTCACCCTAACCCGAACCAGGGTAGGAGACCCCACCTGACTAGGACTGTTACTGACCCGAACCTGGGCAGAAACTCCGACCTGACGACCACGACTATCCCCTCCCGCACTATCCCTGACTCTGACTTTTCCTCCACCACTCAACACTTTCACTCCGCAGGTTTTCAACTTCAACCCACTTCAGCACACCACGCTCGCCACAGAAGACGCTAAACAAGGCACCGGACCTCCTCAACAGCACCACGGACCCCCAACTCACCTGCACCAGTCAACAAACCTTCAAACCAAGTCAGTAGGCCTGCACAAACCAAATCATAACTCTGAACCACTAACCCCAACCCGAACCCAAACCTAACCCTACCCTAACCCTAACCCTAACCCCACCCTAACCCTAACCCTAACCCTAACCCACCTGACAAAGACTGGTTCTGACCCGAACCTGGGCAGAAACCTCGACCTGACGACCACGACTATCCCCTCCTATAGTATCCCTGACTCTGACCTTTCCTCCAATTCACAATATTTTCACTCCTCAGCTCATCAACTCCAACCCACTCCAACACACCACGCTCGCCATAGAAAACGCTGAACAAGGCACCGAACCTCCTCAACAGCACCACGGACCCTCAACTCACCTGCACCAGTAAACAAAACTCCAAACCAAGTCAGTAGGCCTGTACACATTAAATTAAAACCACAAACTACAAACCCCAACCCAAACCCAAACCTAACCCTGTCCGTGCCACTGACTTGGCGAAAAGCTTCAACACAAACTCCACAAGAACAATCATCCTGCTGTTGAGCGAAGGCCTCCATCATCTACGACCAGAAACAAGAGCACACACCGGACTCCCCAGCAAAACAACACCTCCGCACCACGTAAAGTATACTTCAATCATGAAAACCTGCACAATCATTAAAACTAAACATCTGGACTTTCTTTTCAAGATTTCTGCGGCTGGCGGCGACGGCGGGATTCGAACCCAGGTCCCCCAGTTGACAGACGCCTGCTCCATCCACCAAGCCAAAAACCTGGACATTTCTCATTGAACAACCTTTTCCACTTCACATACACATCAATTCTGGACTGAAAAAATAAAAAAATGAAAAAAACATTTTTTTATTCATTACTTTATTCTAGCACAATTGCTGAACCATAAAAGGTGGGATTCTCTTTTGGCTGCTGGCGCCTGGATTCGAGCCGGGGCCTCCCGGGTGAAGGACGGCGCCTCTCCCCGTGGAGCTAAACACCTGCCACAGCAAAAGACTTCCAAATTCTCCCATTCGTCAACCAACCTTCTACAAACAACCAAAGACAACGCCTCACTACAAGACTTGGCCCAGCCAATGGCTTCACAGCAACACCCACACCTGACATCACCCTCACACCCCTTGTCACCTCCAATCAGAGCACACCGACAACTTTCCCTCCAAAAATTTGAAATCCAAATGGACAAATCAACCTATCACAACACACTCACTCCCGACACTCTCACCCGATTTGTTGATTGACACTCAGGGGAGGGACCTCACCCTCCCTCCCCTGACTGCTATTTAACAGGCTGTGGATCACTCCCTCATCACCCTCTGATGAAGCAGCACTCCTGCGAAACGTCAGGGACCTCTACTCCTCTGCACCAGGAAATCTTGCTTTTTTAATTGTTTTTAGCAGTCCGCTTGACTCCCAACAAGCATTGGATTGATTTTAAAGTTAAGTATTTAAATAAAAGTTAAATTTTAATTATTGGTGGGGGGCTCTGCCAGCTTGGCTTCTTTTTAAACAGTTTTTCCATGGACATTGCTATCTCAGCAACCTCTCCTTGAGCACTCTTTATCTAAAAGGCACAAGCTGGAAAACATCCTCCAAACGACCACCAGACTGAAAACCACCTCCACCCGAGGACAACAAAATCCTACTACGGCAGTCTGCAGAACCTTTGGGCCTCCATCTTGAAGAGCAACAAGCTAGGTAAGAGCACCACCACCACAGAAAATGTATTAACAAATTTTACAAGGTAGTACTGGGCACAGGAGTAGAGCAGGGAGTGGTCCACAGACCACACACACACGCACATTCAGACAGCAGCACACGGCCACACATAGACAGCAATCATTAGACCCACTCACCAGAAACATCTGTAAAGAATACTTCAAGTTAATACAAGCAATACATCACAAATTTATAAAAAACAATTCACTCATCACACATACATTTCCACCAGGCATGTTAAGACAGGCAGTAAAATTGACAGCATTCATTAAACCATCTTCACCTACAGAAATGACCCGGCAGAAAGTACAGGATAACACTACAAACTGGATGAAAACTAACATGTCAATTTTACTTCAGCACTACTGCAAAATCATTAACACCCCACTTTCAACCACCTGCCACGATGAAGCCTTCCAAATAGCCATTGGCTGGGCCCGAAAGAGATACGGCAACCGGCTATCAGAATGCACCATTCCAGCAGCAGAAGAAATCATCTATTCCAACGACGACCACGAACCTCCTCCCAGCCCCACCCCCACCCCCTCCTCCGCTGAACCAGAAGATTCTTTCCCATTCTCACCAGAACCACAACCCGGGACCCAAATGGACCAATTTACCCCGACTGACCTATCCGACCAGGACATTTTAAACACTAACCTCCTCTCTCACTCTCCCCACACAGGTGCCGCCACTCTTGGGTCCGGCCGGGCTGAGCAGCAGACCCCAAGCACACCAAACCTTCCCCAAAAACGGAGTGAGGGAAACATGATGAAAGGGTCACACCAAGTGAAAACCACACTGAACAAAACCCGCTCTGATCCCTCCTCCAAGCACCATCCTGGGGGGGTCGTGCTGCTCCAGCAGGCCGGCCCATTGACTGACGCACCTCTTGCACCGGACCAGACCCTCGCCCCACCTACAAAACCCCCCCTTCCTCCGAACACGACTATAGCCCCCCAAACGGACTGGACTGCCCCACCCATCCCCCCTGACCCTAACCTTAACCCCCCTCCCCCCGGCCCTAACCTTAACCTTGACCCTAACCTTAACCTCCCCCCTCCCGGCCCTAACCTTAACCTTGTCCCTAACCCGAACCAGGGTAGGAGACCCCACCTGACAAAGACTGGTTCTGACCCGAACCTGGGCAGAAACCTCGACCTGACGACCACGACTATCCCCTCCTATAGTATCCCTGACTCTGACCTTTCCTCCATCACACAACACTTTCACTCCGCAGGTTAACAACTCCAACCCACTCCAACACACCACGCCCGCCACAGACGACGTTGAACAAGACACCGAACCTCATCAACAGCACAACGGACAACCTCAACTCACCTGCACCAGCCAACAAAACCTCCAACCAAGTCAGTAGGCCTGTACAAATTAAATATCAACCCATAACCCCAAACCCCAACCCAAACCCAAACCTAACCCTGTCCGTGCCACTGACTTGGTGAAAGGCTTCACCGCAACCTCACAAGAATAATCATCCATCAGGGAAGCGGTGACACTAGGAGGAAGCGGTGACACTAGGAGAGAGGAGATGCTGTGAGATCGCGAGACTCGGTGAGATTCAAGAAATTCAACATGGCGGCCCCCAGCTGCTAGACGAGTGTTATACAAATCGCCGTTTTTTCCGACTTATTTTTCGTATTAAACAGCCGTATTAAGCTTCCTGCGCAAGATCGTACACTGTATCTACCACAGTGGAGGAACTTGAGAACTTTATCGACGACTACTACGTCCGTTGCACTATGGAAGGCTCCAACACCGCCACTTTCCCTGAGAATCCCAACAAGAGGAAGAAAGCCGACTCCTCTACCGACACACAGGACCTGGAGTCTACTGATGTCCCGATTAGCGTGCTGGATTCGATAAACAAAAAGCTCGACATCCTCGGCATGCTCCATCAGGAGATCAAGGACCTGAAAGCTAGTCTGGAGTTCACTCACCAGCAGATAAACGATCTGCAGCGGGACAACGCCGAACTCCGCTCCACGCTGACAGCTGTCACTTCGGAGGTAAGTACGCTTAAAAATGAAAATAAAAACCTGAGAGAGACCGTCCTGGACATCCAGAGCAGAAGCATGAGGGATAATCTGATCTTTTCGGGCATCCCTGAGTCCACACCGGACAACCCTGAGTCCCTAGTGAAAAACTTCTTGACGTCGGCTCTTAAAATCCCTGCGGAAACGGTAAAAAACATCACTTTCCACCGCGTTCACCGGCTGGGACCCCGAGGAGGAAACCGTCATCGTCCCATCATTGCAAAATTCGAGCACTTCCAGCAGAAAGTGCTCGTAAAAAGCAGAGGACGGGAGCTGAAAGGCACCTCACTCGGAATGAATGACCAGTTTCCAAGGGAGATCAACGAGAGGCGCAAAGTGCTCTATCCGATCATGAAAGAGCACCGACAGAAAGGTAAGCGGACTGCATTGGTTGTGGACAAGCTCTACATAGATGGCCAGCTGTTCCGGGAATCCTCCATCACCCCCTGGCTCTTCTAAAAAACATGGAAATATAACGGATAAGTTCTCACCAAACGGCTTTGATGATAAAATTTATCACTTATTAATTTAAAATAGAAAACTTATTTAAAAAAAAAAAAAAAAGAATCTCACACGTTTAAATGTCTAAATGTTTCACTTCCCCGCTCTACACTCCCCGTTCAGGATCCCCTTCCTCCTTTTATTAATCTCTATCCCCCTCTATGTACTTCTCACCTCACCCCTCTTACACACTCCCCACTCCCACCCACACCCCATGTATCACCAATGTTTGTTGTGCTTATGTGCTTTATAATGTGTTTGTTGTTAGTTTTGCATTTCTGGTTGTGCTTTTAAATGCTATATGTTTAGATCATAACTTGCTGTATATGTCTCTGACCAGCAACCACACATCTCTAACCCAACACTTCATACCTCACCATCCTGACATCCACAGCTCACAGACCGCAACATTTAACTTACAAACAGTAACTGAGAGCTCACAAAGACACACACAAAAGCTAGATTACATTATCACATACTCAATGACAGAACACCTTCACCCACTATGTCCAAGTTAAACTTTGTATCCTGGAATGTACATGGCATACGCTCACAGGCAAAAAGAATTAAAATCATGGACTATGTTTCTAAACTAAAAGCAGATATTTTGCTCCTGCAAGAGACACATTTATTACAGTCAGAAGAAAAATCTCTTACAGATACTAATTATAATATCATCTTTTCATCTTGTTATAACAGCAGGCAAAGAGGAGTCTCCATCCTAGTCCACAAGAGAGTACCATTTACTTTAAACTCCACAGTAACAGATCCAGAAGGCAGGTACATTATTATCCAGGCAACAATCTTTTATAAATTATATACAATTGCCAATCTGTATGCTCCTAATAATGACGATCCAGCCTTCTTTCATACAGTTTTTTCTCATTTAGCAGACTTATCTGCTAACTCAACAACTATTATCGGTGGTGACTTCAACTTAGTTCTGAATCCTTCAGTAGATCGATCAACTTGTCCAATGCATACAAAACAATCACAATCAGTCAAAATCATACAGGATTACATGACAGATTTTGGATTGGACGACATCTGGAGACTCAAAAACCCAACAAAGAAGGACTATACTTTCTTCTCCACCGTCCACCAATCTTTTTCAAGAATTGACTTTTTTCTCTCAAACAATTCTATTGCACATAAAGCTACCACTAGAATTCACCCAATCATAATCAGCGACCATGCACCAATATCCCTCAGCCTGCAAACCGATCCCAACTGTAAGCCTCCTCAGACTTGGCGTCTTAACATTTCTCTACTTAAAGATCCAGAATTTGATCAGATAATAAGGAGGGAGTGGGCAGACTTTCTAAAAAATAATGACTCTCCTGACTTATCACCATCTCCACTTTGGGAAACTGGGAAGGCTGTAATCAGAGGTAAAATAATATCGTACTCCTCATACAAGAAAAAAAAGGAACTACAAATAGAGACAGATATTGAGAAAAAAATTAAACAACTCACAGAGGATTATGCAATAAAACCAAGTGATCAACTATGGTCTGAACTACAGAATGCAAAATTACAGCTCAATAATATCCTGTCAAAAAAAACAGAATTCTTACTACAACAACTAAGATATAACAATTTCGAACACAACAATAAATCAGGCAAATTTCTTGCAAATCAACTTCAACGCAACAAAGAAAAATCCTTCATTACAGCAATCCAGGATCCCACTGGCAAATATACTCAATCACCCGAAGAAATTAATCAGATTTTTTACAGCTATTATCATAATTTATATTCAGCCGCAGTTAACCCAAACAAAGAAGATATTCACAATTTTCTTAACAACTTAAACTTGCCTAAACTAACAACTGAAAACAGAGACATCTTAGACGCTCCATTGACTATTAGTGACTTGCAGAGTGCATTAGACAGTATGCCAGCAGGCAAGGCACCTGGTCCTGACGGTTTCCCTGCTGAATTCTTTAAACATTTCTGGCCAATATTTGCACCTCTTTTCTTCAGGACAGTGACAGAGATAAAAAGTAATGGTTATATAAGTGCTCACATGAATACAGCTGCAATTAAATTATTATTGAAACCAGATAAGGATCCCACGCTTCCTTCTAGCTATCGACCTCTGTCATTAATCAATACCGACGTCAAAATTATCGCGAAAGCACTCGCCTCCAGGTTGGAGAAAATTATCCCGTCAATAATTCACAGTGATCAAACAGGATTTATCAAGGGCCGACACTCCACCAACAACGTCAGAAGACTTCTGAATCTGATCAGTTTGACGCAACGCTATAACAGAGAAGCGATTGTTGTGTCACTTGATGCAGAAAAAGCCTTTGACAAAGTCAACTGGTCCTTTCTCTTCACTGTTCTCCGCAAATTTGGCTTTGGAGAGTCATTTATCCATTTGATATCAGCTCTTTATAATTCACCCAAGGCTACAGTCACCACCAATGGGATCACTTCAAAAAGATTCAGTTTGCAAAGAGGTACCAGACAGGGATGCCCACTCTCTCCCTTATTATTTGCGATATTTATTGAACCATTGGCAACTGCAGTCCGTCAAAACACCGATATCAAAGGTATCTGCTCTCAGGCATCTGAACACAAAATAAATCTATATGCGGATGACATTTTACTTTATCTGCAAGAACCCAAAACATCATTAAAGGAAATATTCAACCTCATCACAACTTTCTCACATCTTTCAGATTACTCAATCAACTGGTCGAAATCAATTTTTCTTCCATTAACAGAGAATTCGTGGAACCCTGCAGTCCAAAACCTGGATTATTCCTTTCCCACTGGTAATATAAGATATTTGGGCATAAATATTTCCTCAAAACTCTCCGAACTAGTCCACCTGAATTTCACTCCACTTTTGGAGAGACTCTGTGGTGATCTGAGGCATTGGAATAACCTTCCCATCTCCCTTTTGGGACGAATAGCTACTGTCAAAATGAAAATACTACCTCAAATCAACTATCTCTTTTCCATGATCCCATTTAAACCCACATCAAAATGGTTCCAATCATTAGACTCTGCTATTGGTAAATTCTATTCAAAGAACAAAAAAGCTAAAATCAGCCTGACTACTCTCCAGAAAAGTAAATCTGAAGGTGGTCTGGAAGCCCCCAACTTCATGCATTACTACTTGGCCAACCAACTACAGTATCTCACCAAATGGATACATCCACATGAAGAATACAACTCCTGGCTGGAACTAGAACAGTTAGACTGTAACCACATCAAACTCTCTGACCTTCCCTTTATCACCTCCACCCTTAAATTCCATCCTTGCTTCAAGAATCCTTTGATTGCCTCCACCCTATCCGCTTGGTGGAAATCCCTGGAAATCACTGGCTCCCAGCTTCAACCCAGCATACTATCCCCAATCTGGCACAACCCAGACTTCGTGAACAACAAAATACCTCTCAATCTCAGCTCATGGGCAGAAAAAGGGATCACCCATCTCCATCACCTTCTCCAAGATAACATAATTATGACATATACAAACTTATTCCAAACATTCCAAATAAGCAATGGAAACTTTCTCCAGTATCTACAAGTAGAGAGGACAATTACAAGGGAAATTCCAGCGCTTCGGACCACTTTACAGCCACCTGATTTACAGCCACCGGAATTTGTCAGATGCATTGCAAAACTGTCCCCCAGAAATAAGAAAAACCTCTCAAGAATTTATAGTTTACTCTTAAAAACGGACTCTATACATTTGCCAATTTTAAAATGGGAAAAAGACTTTTCCATATCCCTTGACCTTGATTTCTGGACCCAGATCTGTAGTAACACATTCAAAATGACAAAAAATACCAACTTACAACTGATCCAATTTAAGGTTCTCCACAGAACACATATAACGCAATATAAAATGTACAAAATGGGTCTCTCGCACACTGACATATGCACACAATGCACACAAAAGACGGCTGATACTTATTTTCATGCCCTTTGGCTATGCTCACCTGTCTATCAGTTTTGGGCAGCAGTGACACAGAAACTCTCCTCTATCTTGGACTGCAGGTTCCCACAATCTCCAAACATTTGCTTAATTGGTGATCTTACAACAACAACCCTACCAGACACTCTATTCCAACCCACGCTTGTAGCTCTCACAATTGCCAAGAAAACTATTTTGGTTAATTGGAAAGATAAGAAAGTTATCTTCCAACATCATCCATTGGCTGAACCTCCTCTCAGAACACATTTCACTTGAGCAAATCTCTGCTACCCGTAAAAACCAATTGGTATCCTTTACAGAAAGGTGGTCCCCATTTATTAGATCTTTAAATATAAATCTTTAACTTTGTATTGCCTGCTAGCGTATGCCACACCCTTAATTTAAGGAAAAAAAAAAAAAATTGTTGTGATGCTCCAGAACAAATGTATTCTATCTGTGTCATTGGTTTGACCTTCATTTCAAGTCTCCTCTACTATACTACAGTCTCTTAAAGCTCTCCTCCTCAAGGAATGTTGGTGCCATGAACTTCAAGGCCATGTGGATGCACTAGTGGTGTCTTTTCCCTCTTGTCCCTGGGGCTGCTGCGCAGCTCTTCGGGGCCTGCTTGGTCCGGGCTCTCCCCCCTGGTGGTGGATGTATCCGGTGTCTCGCCATTGGAGCGCCTAGGCTGCTGGATCTGCGCGCTCTCCCAGGTTCCCGGGGTCGGTGGTGGCTGGTCTCTTCTGGGGCGCTCTGGCTGGCCCTGGGGGCTTGGGGTGTGTTGGCCCCCCTGCTGCCCCCCCGCCCCTTTTCCGCTCCCCTTCCCTCCTCCTCCTTCCTCTTCTGCCTTCCTGCTCCTCCTCGCCCCTCTCCCTCCCCTGGGGGGGCCTGGGGTCCTCTGCTGCCTGGGGGTCTGGCGCGGGGGCCGGGTGATCTCTTCTGGGGGGGGGGTCCTGGCTCCTGTCTGGGCGTGTGTGCTACCACTGGAGATGGAGAATCGCTGGCTGGGGCCCAGGGCCGGGCCTGTGCTGTCCTGGGGTGTGGCGGGGCGGGGATGTCATTGGTAGTGCTGTGAGGTGCGCGTCCTGCGGCCCTGGCGCACTGGCTTTTTGGGTGTGTGCGGACTCCCGTGGTCCGTGCTCCTGCTGGCGTGGCGCATTTCCCCCTCTGGGATGGGCTGCGGCACTCAGCTGGCCTGTGGCGGGTCTATGGCCGCCACTTGGGCGGTGGTCTGGCGCTGCGGCCCGCATGGCTCGCGGTGATGGCGGGGCCCGTTGGTCTGTACGGGCCCTCCCTGCCCCTTGCGTCTCGACCCTGGGGGCCCTTTGCGCTGGACCCTGTGGGGATTTCTGTTTCCCGCGCTGCTCTGTCCCCGTGGGCCGGACCCACACCAGACTGCCTCTTACTGTGCACCTCACACATCACACACCTCACTGTATATATATATATTTTTAGGCACATATAGGGTCACAACAGCTAGGGCCACATGGAATGCAGAGATTGGGGACGGTGGGCTCGGTGATGGGGCGGATTGCAGTGCTCTGCGGCATTGTGTCCGCCCCATCTCCCTCCTGCTTGCCTCTCCTGCTTCCTAATTTTAATGCAGCACACACACTCACATGTTGGGTGGCGGTCTGCGGTGGATTGGGACCTTGGTCAGGGTAGGCTGCAGAGTACCCAGCCTCTGCGGCCCTCTGGCCCTCCCCCTTCCATCTCTCCCGCCCCTCAAGCTTTTAATGCACCACATCACACACAGGGTTGCACTCAAACACGGTTTAGGGTTAGTTTTCCTCGTCAGGGACCGAGGAAAATCAGTAATAGGGAGGCAAAGGTGACTTTACACATCCATGGCATGTCTGGTGGGGGCCCGGCCCCCTCGGGGCCTGGGTCGGTGGGAGTGGACCCACATCTGGGTCACCGGGGCTTGGGGTTCCCCGGGGTCTGGAGGTGACGGTCTAGGGGGGGATCTCCTGCATGTCTGGCGGGTCTTCTGGCACTGTGGCTCTTGTTGGGTTGGGGGCTGGACTCACTTGCCTGGTGGTTGTCGTGGCTCTGGTGCTGGCTTGCGGTGGGCGGCGGCTCGGATCCGGTGGGGGTTTGGGTGCGTCTTCGGGGGTGGGGACCGTGGGTTGCCGCGCTTCCCTGGGGCATGGTGCTAGTGGTATACGTGGCGCCTTCCTGTTAGCGGCACTGACTCCCCGTCCGCTCGCGCTCTCTGGGATTGCATCTGGGCCCGGCCTTGGTTTTCCTCTGGCTGGCTCCCGGTGGTGGCCTGCTTGGGGTGGGGCCGGTGGCCTTCCCTGCGGTGGAGCGCTCGGTCCCTGTGTCTGGCTTCCCGGGCTGCGGTGGGCCTCCTGCCTCCCCTGGGGTGGGGTGTTGGGTGGGGGGTGGTTGGGGGGTGGTTGGGGGGTGGGGGTGGGTGGCGGGTGGGGTGGTTGGGTGTGGGCGTTGGGTGGCGGGTGGGCCCCCATGCCCTGTGCCCCCTGGTCTTGTCCTTGGCGCGCTGGGGGTGTCGGTTGCTGCCTTCTCTTGGTTTCTGGGTCCGCGTGCTTGTCTGCGGCCCGGGCGGTCTTCTGGGCGGTGCCTCCTGGTGCTCCCCCTGCCCGGGGGCACTTGGCCGGCCTGGCCCTGTTGACTTGTGGTAGTTGCTCTGGGCTTCGGTGTCCATCACACATGCATGTTTGTTCAGGGCTTACCAACTCCTGTCGAGTCCCCTTTCTGATAGTTGATGGGACCCGCCTGATTGTGCAGAGTCATTCTCCAGACTTTGCACTAAACTCACGCCCTTTATGCACTTCTCTCTCACTCCTGTCTCTTGGCGTCCTAACTCTGCATGCTGTCAGGACTTCTGGTTTCCAATTCATTTCTGTGTTGACTATTTGTTCCCAATTCTTAGATGTGGGATCGGTTGTTGGGAATGACATAGCATTTACAGCACTCTATAGGATTCAAATAGCACTGCCTATCTGTACCCTCCCTGTTCGTCTTGTCTTGTCCTGTCCTTCATTTGTTTCCCCCTCAATTCACTGAGGTGCTGCACTGCCCCCACTGGCTCATGATAGAAAAATTCAATAAAGACTGATAGCTTAGTCCCAGGGGGGGCCGGTGATGGTCACGCACATGCACAAAATATTA
>JAMOIN010000165.1:0-29903 GCA_024666655.1 Dascyllus trimaculatus | reverse complement strand
ATGATAACATTGTCCCTAGCAGGCCGGAGCCTCGGAATACAAAAAGAAGCTTCTGTGGAGCTGGCAATCGTCAGAGGAGCGCCGGGCTGTGCTGTTTGTGATGCACAAAGAACATCAAAGGCTTGTCTCTGATTCTCAAATGGATGATCTTAATGTGACACCAGCGAGGCCTCAAAGGCAGAGCAGCAAAGAAACCCTCAGAATAGAAGCTGCTACCCCCAACCCTTCCCTCTTTGTCTTCCCTTCCATCTCTTTATCTCCCTCCCTGTCTCTCTATCGGGGCTTTGTCTGAGCCACTCTCTTATCTCATTCTTCCTCTTTTGCCGCTCATTCTTCTTCCTCCTCCTCTTTCTTCCTCTCTCCTCCACATCCACTCCTCCCTTCCTCTCTCCAGATCTCCGCTAATGGAAGAGAGGCCAATTCTGTTGTCGCTCTTAATGAGAAATGGCAAGCAGTCGCCTCGCCGCCGCGCAAATAACAAAACCCGGAGGTTAGATTTCACCACCGGTGACTTTGGATTGCTATTTCAGAAGCAGTCGATAGCTATTGATGAGCACGATGCGGAGGGGAAAGGGGGCATGCATATTTGATAAAGCGCCGTAGATTGAGGTGAATTTTAAGCAGCAACACAATGTGGGTGGTTTGTGATAAAAGAACGGAGCGTTTATGTGCATATGCAGGAAGAGGGGAGGTTGTAGTGCACACATTGATAATCAAGTCAGGGTTATCCACAGTCAAAACACTTCCAGAAGCAAAACTACTGGAAAAAAACGATAAAATATGAAGTAAAAAACTCAGAATAACAGGTTTAGTTTCATTATTCTGTAGTTTAATCGTCCTCATCCTTCAGAAAAGACATTGTTTTTGTTGTTTTGTGTGTTTTTATTTACTGTTAGCATGTTTCTGTTCAGTCAGTTGTGTTTTCTTGGTGATGCTAAGCTACATCAGCTAGCTATGGCTGCTCGACTGGAGGCCATCTTTGTTTATTCAGTTTGTGATGAGCATGAATGTAGTGTAAAGCAGTGTAAATCCTTTTTTGTCGTAACATAGCAGTAAAGAAAGTTTTGTCTTTATCACTGATGAGATGTTCCAGAGCTAACTGACCCGAGAGTGTCTTAGTGATGCTAGGCTACGTCAGCTAGCGTTGGCTGCTTGACTAGAGGTTATCTCTTGGTTTCAGTACAATGAGCATAAATTATTGGCATTTATGCATGTTTGTAAGCTTTATTATCATCCCAAAAGGCTTCTTGAAACAGCAACTGAGCAAAACAAATACAACATAAAGTAGAATATTTAACATTAAGGGTTCTGTTTCATTATTCTGAAGTTTAATGGTCCTCATCCTTTAGCAAAGTAAATCGTTTTAGTCTTTTTTGTGGTTTTATTTACTGTTAGCATGTTTCTGTTCAGTCAGTTGTGTTTTCTTGGTGATGCTAAGCTACATCAGCTAGCTATGGCTGCTCAACTGGAGGCCATCTTTGTTTATTCAGTTTGTGATGAGCATGAAGGTACTGTAAAGCAGCGTAAATCTTTTTTTGTCATAACATAGCAGTAAAGAAAGTTTTGTCTTTATCACTGATGAGATGTTCCAGAGCTAACTGACCCGAGAGTCTCTTAGTGATGCTAGGCTACATTAGCTAGCGTTGGCTGCTCCATTGGAGGCTATCTCTTGGTTTTTAGTACATAAATCATGAATTGTCGACATTCATGGCCTCTGTATGTTTGTCAGGTTATCCCTAAAGACTTAATGAAACATCCACCAGGGAGAACAGGTACGATATGAAGCCAAACTGTCGGCATTAAGTGTTCAGATTGATCTTTCTGAAGTTGAAAGGTCCTGATCCTTTAGCAGCATTAATCCTTATTGGCAGATTTCCCAGAACTAGCTGACCTTAAAGTCTGTGCTTCTCATTCAAAACAACTTGATAAAGGACTAAAGAGTTAATCAGACTGTAGCTGTGAGGCAGGCAAAGGAGCTAACTGTTGCTATGCTGCTTGTTAGCTCACTTTAGTTCAGTCAGTCGTGTTTTCTCTGTGATGCTACATCAGCTAGCATTGGCTGCTCAGTTGGAGGCTATCTTTTGTTATTCAGTTTATGATGAGCATGGATGTAGAGTAAAGCAGCATAAATCCTTTTTTATCATAACATAATAGAAAGTTTTGTCTTTATCACTGATAACCAAAGCTAGCTGGCCTGAGAGTACAATGCTAAGCTACGTCAGCTGGCGTTGGCTGCTCCATTGGAGGCTATTGGCCCTTATCCTTTGTAAATCCTTTCAGTCATAATCTAACAGAAAGCTTTGTGTTCATCTCTAATGAGATTTTCCAGAGCAAACTGACCCGAGAGTCTCTGGTTTATTTTACAGTTATGTTTTCCTGGTAATGCTAAGCTACGTCAGCTAGCGTTAGCTGCACGGTCAGAGGCTATTTCTTGGTGTTCGGTTTGCGATGAGCATTAGTTATTGGCATTTATGCATGTTTGTAAGTTTATCTTCATCCCAAAGGACTTTCTGAAACAGCCACCGAGCAAAACAAGTAGAATAAAGTAGAATATTCAGAATTAAGGGTTTAGTTTCATTATTCTGAAGGTTAATGGTCCTCATCCTCTGACAGTGATAATCTTTTTTGTCTTAACCTCACATAAAATCTTACCAGAGCTACCTGACCTGAGAATCTATTGGTTTATTTGCTTTTTGGTGCAGTCTGTTGTGTTTCCTTGGGATGCTAGGCTACGTCAGCTAGCTGTGGCTGCTCCATTGGAGACCACCTCTTGGTTTTCAGTACATAAAGCGTGAACTGTTGACATCCATGGCCTCTGTTTGAGTTTGTCTTCATCCCAAAAGGCTTCCTCAAACAGCCACTGAGCAAAACAAAGTAAAATACTCAGCTCTGAGGGTTCGGTTTCATCAGTCTGAAGCTGAATGGAGCTCATCCTTCAGTAGCATAAAAACTTTAGGCTGTCTAGTTTATGTTGAGCATGAGTTGTCGGCATTCATGGCCTTTGCATGTTTGTAAGTTAATCCCTAAAGCAGGGGTGTCAAACTGCGGTCCTCGAGGGCCACAATCCTGCATGTTTTAGATGTGTCCCTCTTCCAACACGCCTGATTCACATGATCAGGATCGTTATCAGGCTTCTGCAGAGCTTGATGATGAGCTGATCATGTGAATCAGGTGTGTTGGAAGAGGGAGACATCTAAAACATGCAGGATTGTGGCCCTCCAGGACCAGGATTGCCCACCCCTGCCCTAAAGGCTTCTTGAAACAAAGATCCAACATAAAGCCGAACAGCATGGAGGGTTTCACGACTCTGCTGTCAGGACTCTGAAGTTGAAAGGTCCTCGTCCCTCAGCAGCGTGATCCTTCTTGTCTTGACCTCACCGAGAGGTTTGTGATTATCTCCGACGAGGCGAGTCGTGACTCTGGAAAGTCGACTCGGTGGATGTGAACACGTTCGGTTCAGAGCGGCGGCTGGGACTCGGCGGCTCTGGTTCGAGTTTCACATCAAGGCCTGGATTGAAAACACAAATCTGCATCCTGGCTTTGAGCTGCTGCGACCGTCTGACTCATTCCCGTGTCTCTGAAACGAGCTGGATGCACACGTCCTCCTCACTGCTGCCAGCCGTCGGACCGTTCTGGTTTGGTTTTTTTTCCGTTAAGCCATTAGTCAGGGATTGTGATCTCTTTCAGCTAAGTACCACTTTAAGCTGTGTGTTAAAAGCTGCTGTGGTAAAACACAAACCGGGTTCTTTGGAGCAGAAAGAAGCATCCAGCCTCTTTGTCGCTGCTCGTTGGAGGACCTGTGTTCAGGTGTGAGCATGCACGTCTCTTCACACGATCCGAGCAGCACAATAGCAGGTGTCAGCAGCGAGCGAACGAATAATAAGTGGGAAAGCTCTTGTGACAATTGTCTGCACTTCTGCACGATTGCTAAGTCACACAGGTGTAATGAACTGAACTGGATGAAAGGTGTGAAAGCCTGAGACGCAGCCTCGTGTCCTCCTGTATGTTTTCAGGCGGAATATTTGCATTTCATTGATTACGACTTGGCCGGATGTAGCTCCCGCTGTAATTCACTGTCAGCCAGTTAGATTCAATCACAAGACGCAGCCTTTTTTTCCCCACATTGCTCCGAATCAAATCGAAAACCACAAAAGTGCACGGAACAGAAAAGCAATCACAGCTCGTGAGGTGTCAGCTTTTTGGAGAAAATTATGGCGTAATTGTTTCTTTGTCAGTTTGTGTTATCAGCCTTCCAAAATCAGACTGGAACAAAAACCTGCAGAGTCCGGATCGATGCTCTCGATGTCGGGCTGCGTGAAGACAGGCGTCGGCTTTATGTTCTGACTGCTGGTTGATGTTTTCGTGAGCAGATCAACAAAATTGCGAGTGACATTATTTGGAAGGAACACCGGCCGCTAATAAAACCCAACGAGCTGAAGGGACGCGGTCTGTTGATGAAGGAGTGAACAGTTCATCAGACTGTGGTTGGGACTCAGATGAAACTGCTGCCTTTATTTGCCGTTAGCTGGCTTCAGGTGTGTTTTCCTGGTGATGCGAGGCTACGTCAGCGAGCTGCCGCTTCTTGTTTCAAGGCTGTTTCTTGATTCGATTCCACTGTTGCTCCTCAGTATTCGATGAGCATAAATCATTGGCATTCATGAAGTCATGCTGCTGGCTGCTCAGTTTACTATCATTCAACAGTCTGTGTGTTAATTTGCTTTTGTTTAAATCCAAACATGACAACATGCTGTGCTCCAGAGCGCGATATGCCACCAAAAACCTGCTAGGAGAAGTAAATATTTTAATTGGTTGCATTAGCGGCTAACTTTAGCAGGTCGTGCATCGGACAGCAGGTTGCAAACACCCGTCTGAACTCGATGTGCTGAAGCTGCTGATCGGAGACTAGAGGCTTTTCTGTGCACAGCTGCTTCGTAGCATTTATGCACTGGAAAAAATGCCCCTCTCAGAACAAGTTAAAAAAAACTTCTTTCAAGACACTTTTACTTTGAAATAAGTGTAAAAATCTGCCAATAGAACAAGTGAACATTTGCTTGGTCAGATTTCTTGAAATAAGACATTATATTTAGAATATTGAGGTCTTAAAATCAGAAGGAAAAACTTATTTTAAGCTATATTTTAGCAGCATTGTCAAGCTGAGGTGTCTTAGAATAAACCAGACATGATAAATAATTAAATAGATTTTAGCTTTAATAAGTTTAATGTCAGCTTCTTAATCTGAGATGTATTCAACTTATTTTAGTTGTATTATCGTGGCTCTTCTCTAGATTTAAGACCATCTTGTACTTGAAATAAGATCACACAGATTAATTGAAGCATTCTGAGATATAATGTCTTCTCACAGTTGGCTAGAAATCCTAATATTTAGTGGTGTTTGACAGCATTTGAAGGTGTTGTGTTTTAGGTGAAGCCAGCTACGCCCAAAAGGAGGTGTTTTAACTCAAAAGCAGACATTTGCTTTGTTTTTTTACACATTTTCCACATGCAGCTGTTTTCTGATATGAATTGGTGATTTTCCAATAAAATGCATTTACTTTATTTCTTAAATCCAGATTATTTATCTGATACAAACAACAGCTCAGCTTGAAACATGTATGAAATGAAATGAACCTTGTTTCTGGTAAAATACAACTAAAACAAGATCATTTGAAGATTGTTTGACTTAACAAGATATTTAAGATGCGTTGTCTTAAAACACGTCCCTCCATCTGCTGAAATGTTACCTGGAAAGTGGATTTATCTTAAATCAAGTGGGTTGAGACAATTAGACTAAAAATAAGACGAATAAACTGGTAAGATGTTGAGTTTTTGCAGTGTGGAACATCTGCAAATTGTAGCATCGATCCCAGTGAGGCGTTTAGGGAACATTAATTGATGCATGGCAAGCATTTAGGGAATCTTGATAGCATGTAGCATCTACCAATGCTTCTGAGATGTTTAAGCTAGCATCTGTAAACGGTAAAATCAGCTGTTGCATCTGTGATGTTTATGGAGCACTGGTAAGATCTAACGTCTACCAGTCGTGTGCATGTGAGGCTTTTATTGAACCTTGCTAAAGTGCAGCTGCCGTCTACCGATGAGTTCTAGCATCTACCAAGAGTCTGCATGTTATTTCAGGGAACATCTGCAAACTGTGGCTTCAGAAAACAACCTGGATTTCCTCGTTTAACCTGCACAAGTCTCTGCATGCATCAGTCAAACGGCTCAGCATCTTTTCAAGCAGTCAGAAACACTGAGACATGAAAAAACAGCCAACATCATGCATGTATTGGAAGGACTGTGGCCGAAGCACAGCTGTGAACAGAGCCTTTACCATCAGAGCGCTGAGGTTCTGAATTAAATCACTGATAAAAAGTGTTGGACAGGTGAGTGGCAGCAGCAGCCCTCCTCCACGCAGCGTTTCAATGCCAAGCAGCAGTGAGGAGTCACTTAACACTGATAATAACAGAGTCCAGGAGGAGCTGCCTTTGACGAACCTCAACTCCCAGATCAACCGTGTGAAAAAAGAGCAGGTTAAATGTACAGAACGTTGATCTGCACCTTCCTTCCAGTTTAATGATTTACAGAACGTGTTAGGAAATGACCAGCGGGAGCTGACAGCAAAGGTTAGGGTGTTATTCAGAGCAAGAAGCATGTATCTGCCACAAATACATTACAGCAATGTGAAATTCTCTTTCTGCATCTCCCAGCTGGGGTCAAACTGCAGGTCAGCCATGATAAGGCGCCTGTGGAGCAGGTGGAGTCGGGGTCAAAAGGTACAGTCAAAACTTTTTGGTGCATCTAAATTCTGAGCCGGTGCAACCAAAAGAAACGCTTACGCCCACCCGTGCAGCTGAAAGCTTCTGCATGCTGTTTCACTGTTCATATCCTGATAGAGTCCATGTCTGAACTCACTGCTACTTCGGTCGGGTTTGAACGAGGACAGAAGGCCTTGCATAAAAATTCCTTTGCATCAAGATGCTTTTAGTATCTTGCTGTGTCTTCATTTGAGAGTAATCAATATTATCGAGTTGTATCTCAGATTCAAAGGACACTCTTGCATTTAGCTGCTACACGCTGCTGCATCTCATGATTTAGGCACATTATAGTTCAGAGAGTTTCCCTTGATTTAGAATAGTGTCATGTTTGCCAACAGGCTTAATGCAGTAGTTTGTTTTTTTCTGCTCGGACTCACTCAGAGTTTCCTCAAACAGCAAACCTTTTTTCCTCCACATCTGACTGTATAACCTAAACCCTATATTAATTTAACCGACAAGAACTATATTAGCTGATGAGGCAGAAAAAGAAGAAGGTCATGCATGTAAAACAAACGTATTGTAAACTAGCTGTAGTACCTGGTTGTTTAATACTGTAGAGACCAGAGGAGGCGTCACTCAGACTACAGGCGGCTCATGTTAGCAAACAGAGAGCATTGTGGGAGTTTAGCTAGCAACGGTTAATGACCTCTGACAAACAGGCATCTTCTAAAACAATGCTCCTACTGTATATCCCATCCATGTAGATAGTAAAGGGGCACCATGACAAAGACTTCTGGGACGGTTAATGACCTCCAGCCAGAACTGGAATCTTCTAGAACAATGTCCCTATATCCCATTCACGTAGATAGTAAAGGGGCACCATGACAAAGACTTCTGTGGCGGTTAATGACCTCTGACAAACAGGAATCTTCTAGAACAATGTCCCTATATCCCATTCACGTAGATAGTAAAGGGGCACCAAGACAAAGACTTCTGTGATGGTTAATGACCAACTGGAATCTTCTAGAACAATGTTCCTACTGTATATCCCATTCACTTAGATAGTAAAGGGGCACCATGACTGAGACTGTGGCGGTTAATGACCTCCAATCAGAGCCGGTATGTTTCAGTTCACGTGTCCTGACTCAGGTTGTCTTCCTTTCTGACACGCATGTGACAGCAGATTTAGATAAAAGGTTTAAATGAACATTTCCTCAGACAACACACACTTCAAGTATTGTATATAAGCTACAGTGCTAATGGACAACACGATAAAGACTTCTGTGGCGCTTAATGACCTCCAGCCAGAACTGGAATCTTCTAGAACAATGTCCCTATATCCCATTCACGTAGATAGTAAAGGGGCACCATGACAAAGACTTCTGTGGCGGTTAATGACCTCTGACAAACAGGAATCTTCTAGAACAATGTCCCTATATCCCATCCATGTAGATAGTAAAGGGGCACCATGACAAAGACTTCTGTGATGGTTAATGACCAACTGGAATCTTCTAGAACAATGTCCCTATATCCCATTCACTTAGATAGTAAAGGGGCACCATGACTGAGACTGTGACGGTTAATGACCTCCAACCAGAGCTGGTATGTTTCAGTTCACGTGTCCTGACTCAGGTTGTCTTCCTTTCTGACACGCGTGTGACAGCAGATTTAGATAAAAGGTTTAAACGATAACACAGATAACACACACTCCAAGTATTTTATATAAGCTGTAGCACTGTTCCGTACTGTAGCGTCAAAGGAGGCAGTCGAGCAGAGAGCATTGTGGGGGTTTAGCTAGCAGTGGGCACCATGACAAAGCCTTCTGTGGTGGTTAATAGCTTCCTAACCCATTCAGATCAGGTCTTGTATAATCGCTCCATTACTTTCACGTCGCATGTTCGAGGTTAGTAACAGCTGTACCATGTGGGAAAATGATTTGACATATGATTCTCAGTTCAGAAAACTGTTTCAAAATTTACATCTCTTAAGCGCTGACGTCTTTGACATGAGGGTCTCCGGCAGGCGATGAATGGATGATTTGTCCAGGTGAAGTGGAGCTGGTAGGGGCTGACTGGCAGCCGCTAATTTACCGCCAGCCGTAGTAACATCCAGTCATTTTAATTCAGGTGTGCTGTGTGGATATTATAACGTATCACCGCTGCTCTGACAGTCGTATTCATTCTGACGCCATTAGCCGCCGCAGCTAACCTCCTCCTTTATATACGTTTATTAGGTGAGATTAGCTCGACCTGTGTGGCACTTAAACAAAGAGTCAGTCTGTGAAGTGAACGACAGCTCATGGAAGTCTACGCAGCTTTTTCACTGAACTAGAGAAAACAAGAAAACGTATTTTCAGCAGCATCACTGCAGGTTTGTCACGGCGTCTCCTCACACACACACAACAGCACAGTGCGCACACACCACACACACACACACACACACGCACGCTCGGACACACACTTTATGATTTTAGCTGAGGTGTAACAATCACCAAACTGGCAATCCCTATTTCAACTTCCCATTTCGTGTGCTAGATGGAAGTGAACTCCGATGAAAAGACTGAGGCTGCTCACTCCAATTTTCTGAGGAGTCCTCCAGCTTAATTGGTCAAGCTCTTATCCCCCAGCCCACCTCGGCTTAGCCCTCCAGGAGATTTTCTCCGCCTATACCTCTGCCTTCATTTCCTCCCCTCCTCCCCCCTCCATGAGCAGTAATCGGAGGAGACTGATGGAGGAGAAAAACAGTTCCTCTCGCCGTCTCCGTCAGCGCTCATCCTCCCTCCGGCGGCGCTCCCTCCGCCGGCTAGTTGCTTAATGAAGGCTGTGTTCATTTGTCACGCTTATCAATCACCGCATGCGTAGGTGTCGTTTTGACGTGTCTGCTCATCTGCCATTGTTGTTGATGATGTTGTTTGTTCCCACACCGTGTGATCGTACCTGAGTCACGGAGCGCAGATGCAGGAAGATGGGAGCTAAAGGTGAAACCTGACATGTGGGTGTGTGGTAGAAAAAAGAGTCCATGTGGAGGTTTCAGACGACGGAGCTGTGTCATGTTTGTTCCTCATGTTTAAAACGACTCCCTCTTTTTTAATGATTATTTTTATCTACGTCGGTTACAAAAGCAAACGTGGGGATTTTCAGCTGCTGACTGAAACTGTTGAGGTGGACAAAAACACGTATTTCTAGGTGTAGATATGAAAATCTACTAAATACATTCAACATACCGAGGCTGTGGTGTCCTCTACTTTCCTCGAAAGCACCCGATCATTTAAGAGCCTGCACAGAAAGACACAAAATGACACAAATGAGACATAAAATCAAAAAACAAGACCCAAGTTGAGAAAAAAAACTACAAAAAAGAGACAGAAAATACAAAAAATGGACTAAAAAAAATGCAAAAATTAGACAAAAATTACAAAAATGGATTAAAACTAGAAAACAATTAGACAAACATGGGACAAGAAAATACAAAAATGGGCCAAAACACTAAAAAATGGGACAGAAACTACAAAAATGAGACAAAACTACAAAAATGGGACAAAAACTACGAAAATGGGGCAAAAAACTACAAAATGAGAAAAAAAATACAAAAATGGGCAAAAAACTATAGAAATGGGAAAAAAAACTACAAAAATAAGACAAAAACTACAAAAATTGACTAAAAAAATACAAAATTAAACAAAAACTACAAACATGGGACCAAAAACTACAAAAATGGGCCAAAAAGTACAAAAATGGGACAAGAAAATACAAAAATGGGCCAAAACACTACAAAAATTACAAAAACGGGACAAAAAACTACAAAAATGGGACAAGAAAATACAAAAATGAGTAAAAAACTACAAAAATTAGACAAAAACTACAAAAATGGGCAAAAAACTACAAAAATGGGGCAAAATAACTACAAAATGGGAAAAACAACAAAAATGGAACAAAACTACAAAAATAAGACAAAAAACTACAAAAATGGGACAAAAACTACAAAATTAAACAAAAACTACAAAAATTGGACGAAAACTACAAAAATGGGTTAAAAAAACTACAGAAATGAAACTATAACTCATTTTATACATATATGCATATATATATATATAACATGTTGAGGTCTTAGTATCCTTTATTTTCCTTACAGCGTTGGACCATTTATCTATTATGTGAGACACAAAACTACTAAACCAAAATACAAAACAACACAAATGAGACATAAAAAGAAAAAACAAGACAGAAGAGACACATTAGGACACAAAGGAGACACCAAACTACCAACCAGACGATGACTTCCTGTTTTCTTTATTGTTCTGTAAGCGCTGGTTATAAAAACATGATTGAAACACATATTTTTAGGTGCGATATGAAAACGTGCTCCATGAATTCGGCACCGAGAGGCTGCAGCTTCCTTTATTTCCCTCCTCCCAGCGCTGCACCATCTACCTGCCGTTCCAGCGCCTCCATTTCCATATTTAGGCAATCAGAAAAGCCATTAACATTTTCCGGTTGCGCTGCGACGAGGAAATGTTTGGAGCTGAATGTTCCTCCTGAAGCCCAGCGGGCAGCGGCCTCTACACCCTCCTCCACCCTCCTCCACCCTCCTCCACCCTCCTCCACCCTCCTCCACCCACCTCCACCCTCCTACACCCACCTCCACCCACCTCCACCCACCTCCACCCACCTCCACCCTCCTCCACCCACCTCCACCCACCTCCACCCACCAACCCACCGCCATGCTGACTCCTGGAGGAGGCAGAAGCTCCGGCGGACCGACTGATCCCAGCACGAGTCCACAGGATGATGCAAACCCTGGCCGGCTTTAAAGATGGCACAGGAAGAATAAGAGATTAGCTGCTTCACTGTGATGGAGGGACGAGGTGGAGAAGGTTCAGGAACAACTGAACATGAAGAGAAAGAGTCTCTGCACCAACCTGATGATGTGCTTTAATCGGACACATTCATCCAACTCCTCCTAGACTTTACTTCTAGTGGAGCTTCACTGCTTTATAACACAAAAACAATCAGATTCTGTCTGTGGAGGTTCAATAGGATTACTGATCAGTCGTATTGACCCAGAGACTAATTCATGAGTTTAAACATCTGGATTTGGGAACAAAGAACCTGTGATTTTAAGGTTTTATGTGTTTGTTTTAGGTCTTTGCTTTTATTAGAAACTCACCTCATCAAATCACACAACACACAGCTGCACTGTAATAAATGACGGCTAATATAGAACCACATTCAGACAATAAATGCAGATAAAAAACTGTAAAATCTGAGGATTAACGATCGTTAATATGAAGCCGCTTTGAAAACTGACGGTCAAGTGAATGAAAACCGAACACGAAACAACAGATGAGATTAAAAACGACACAAACGAGACACAAAACAACACAGATTAGATGGAAAACTACAAAAACCAGGAACTAAATGACAAAAACAAGACACAAAATGAGACATGAAACAGCACAGCGAGACAAACGAGACGTAAAACTACAAAAATGAGACGTAAAATGACAAAAATGAGACAGAAAACAGCAAAAACGAGACCGAACACTACAAAAGCAAGATACAAAACAACATAAATAAGACAAAAACAACAAAAAACAGTCACAAAACAGGACACAGAGCCACACAAAATCAGACAAACAAGACAAAAAACAAAAACAAGACGCAAAATAACAAAATTAAGACACAAAGCAACAACAAGAGAAACCCATGAGATGACATGGCTGTGAGAACTAAAGTGTTTTATCTCTGACGGGACTCGAGGTGAAGCCGCAGCCCTCTCATGTCGGCTCCCCCAGGAGGGTTTAAAGACCAATATTAGGACACAACAAAACAAGACACAAAACAACAACAAAAAAACGCACAAAACAACAAAATTAAGAAACAAAACAACAAAGTTAAGACACAAAACAAAAAAAAGGACACAAAACAACAAAATTAGGGTGCAAAACAACAAAATTAGGGCACAAAACAAAAACAAGAAACTAAACAACAACATTAGGGCGCAAAACAACAAAAACAAGAAACAAAACAATAAAATTAGGACGCAAAATAACAAAATTAGGACACAAAACAAAGAAAAGGACACAAAACAACTAAATTAGGATGCAAAACAACAAAATTAAGACACAAAACAACAAAAATGAAAGACAAAACAAAAACAAGAAACAAAATATCAAGAAGAGAAACCCATGAGATGAAACGGCTGCGAGAACTAAAGTGTCTCGTCTCTGACGGGGCTCGAGGTGAAGCTGCACATGAAACGAGGAGAAGGTCCGAGTCGGCGTGGAGCTGATTTCACGTCCGGAGATGTTCCACGGTGACGGAGGAGAGCTCCTGAAGTGATTCATGCTCCGGTATTAATCAGATAGCGGCGGCCCTCTCATGCCGGCTCCCCCAGGAGGCTTTAAAGACCAAACATTTGTGGAGGAAAAGAAGAATCGGACCGTTTCCTCCCCCAGCACGCCGGGGGAGCCGGCAGATCATTTCACATATGAATACCGACTCCTGCACAGTTTCCCCTTCAAATGGAGTGATGAAATCAAGGGAAAGCCACGGCTTCATTGTTGTCGGCGTAGCGGCTCGACTTAAACAGCGGCACGGCCGTTACACAGATGTTTACGGAGACCAGAGAGCAGCCTCCTCCTGCCCTCCGACTCCAGCGGCCACATTGAGTTTCATGTAAACGGATTAAACTGGGTCTAAGTGGGCCTCGGCTCTGCTGCCTGGCCCAGATTCAGCAGCTACTGCAGGAACTGTGGCTCCTGTGCCGGGTGAGGTGGAATCATGGCGGCCTCCCCTGTGAGATAAGATCCTGCTCTATGGGGGGACGCTGGTTCATACATTAGTAGGATATAAATAGCTTCATAGGCGACAGAAGTAGAAAAACCTCCTGCATCGACTCTAAACAGGAGCTTCGTCTCCAGTCAGCTGCTCAGATTATCACTTATTTACCAAACAGGAAGTCAAACTTCAGATCAGTGATGTTTAAACTGCAGCGACGTCTTTATAGAGAAACAATCGGCAACTACATCTGCAGAAACATCAGAGAAAAAAGAGAATTATTGAATTAATTCAGTGGAAAACACTCGACTAGATTAAGTTAACTAAGTAGTTTTAACGCAGATTAATCTCAAAAGAGACCCAAAACAAGACAAGCGAGACAAAAACCTACAAAAGTAAGATACAAAACAACAGAAAAAAGACAAAAAACAAGCAAAACCAGTCACAAAACAAGACGCAGAGCAAGGAAAAATATATAAACAGCAAAAACTGTAAAGCAAAATGATGCAAACGGCAAGCAAAGCGATAAAAAACAGACACGAAACAACACAGAATGACAGAAACGAGACAAAAAATACAAAAACAAGACAGAGAGAAGCACAAAACGAGACACAAACTGAGACAAAACAACACAAAAAGATGAAAAACAAGACGGGATAATTTTATATCACGGATTAAGAAGGATATTAAATGTAAATAAAATATGTAGCGTGCAGCAGATGACTAGACAAAGACTGATAAACTCAGCTACTTCCTCTTGAGCTAGTTTGAGATGCTACACGGCACGCTATTGGCTGATGGACGGGAGGCGACCAATCAGAGCACTGCGTTCTGCATCCTGGGCTCTGATTGGCTCAGCGACCGTAGCATCAGCCTCAGTCAGTGATTTGACCTTAATAGAGTCCATCAGAATAACCTGGCTTCACCACAGCAGCAGATAAACGACCTCAGCTCCATGTAAACTCGGTTTCACGGCGTTCAGAGCAGACGTGGCCGACACTTCCATCCAAAGCAGCTCCAGCATTCTGACGCCCAACGTCCCTGGATGTCACATTAACTCCGTCTCCGAACGCCGCCAGCAGCTCAGCCTGAAATGAGTTCACGGGGTAATCAGATGGAGGCTCTGATTTCCCTCCTCAGAGGATCAAAGACGACTAAGAGCTCCACTTTTTATGTGCTTCACTTCATAGAACCTGAAGGAGGCTAAATACTGGGAAGGAAACCAGCGGAGGTGAAGTTCGACGCTCGTCTACGTTGGTACATTAGTAGGATATAAATAGCTGCATAGGTGACAGCAGGAAAACCTCCTGCATCGACTCTAAACAGGAGCTTCGTCTCCAGTGAGCAGATTATGGCTTGTTTACCGAACAGGAAGTCGTGTTGTTTACATATTTATCAGATCAGTGATGTTTAAACTGCAGCGACGTCTTTATAGAGAAACCGTTGGCAGCAAGACCGATGGATCCCAGAACACAACCTGCAGGAACATCAGAAAAAAAGAGAATTACTGGATTATCTCAGCAGGAAACACTCAGCTAGATGAAGTTAACTAAGCAGTATGAATGCAGCTCTACTTAAACCAAGTATTTTCTGCACCCAAATGTAAAATTCTACAGAGCCTTTAAAGGGACATTGGCAAAAAACTATTAAAATGTAAGTTTCTTGTCCACATGTGAACTTCCAGCATCAATAACTCATTAGTGACACGTTGTCAAATCATAACCGATGCCTCTTTCCATCGTTGTCAGGTAGACAATGTGCTACAAGCCCAGCTTTATCAACAGCAGCTGTCTTTCAGGCTGCAGGAATAACACTGGTGTCTATGAGCAGCCGGCTGTACGGCAAGTGTACAGGGACAAATTGCAACAGCGGAGAGAGACACCATACCAATGTTCAATAAGGTCACCCTTATACACTGTAGGGTCAAGAGAACCACTGCAGCCACTTTTTTTTAGTAATTTTATTGGATATTACCTGTATTTTAATAAAACAGGTAAATCAATGAAAATAGTACGGAGCCCCTAAAGGGACATGGGCAGAAAAAAAATGTAAGTTTCTCGTGCGCACGAGATAATTCCCTGTTTGTTCACTGCAGGCGTCTGAAAATGATAATACAGGAAAGATGTTCACAGATTCAGACTTCCTTCATCAATAACTCATTAGTGACACGTTGTCAAAACACAATCGATGCCTCTTTCCATCGTTGTCAGGTAGACAATGTGCTACAAGCCCTGCTTCATCAACAGTAGCTGTCTTTCAGGCTGCAGGAATAATACTGGTGTCTATGAGCAGCCGGCTGGGTGATGAGTGTCCAGGGACAAATTGCAACAGCAGAGAGAGACACCACACCAATGTTCAATAAGGTCACCCTTATACACTGTAGTGTCACGAGAACCACTGCAGCCACTTTATTTTAGGAATCTTATTGGATATTACCTGTATTCTAATAAAACAGGTAAATCAATGAAAATAGTACGGAGCCCCTGAAGGGACACGGGCAGAAAAAAAAAAAATGTAAGTTTCTCGTGCGCACGAGATAATTCCCTGTTTGTTCTCTGCAGGCGTCTGAAAATGATAATACAGGAAAGATGTTCACAGATTCAGACTTCCTTCATCAATAACTCATCAGTGACACGTTGTCAAAACACAATCGATGCCTTTTTCTATTGTTGTCAGGTAGACAATGTGCTACAAGCCCAGCTTTATCAACAGTAGCTGTCTTTCAGGCTGCAGAAATAACACTGGTGTCTATGAGCAGCCGGCTGGGCGAGGAGTGTCCAGGGACCGTCTGCAAATTGCGATTCTGCAGATGGTGTGATTTTTATATCTACATGTATGTCAAACCAGGTGTTGTGGTCTGATCAACAGGAGTCAGTCGATGCTGCAGTGATTCTGGTGACACTACAGTGTATCAGGGTGACGTTATTGAACATTGGTGTGGTGTCTCTCGCCACTGTTGCAATTTGTCCCTGGACACTCGTCTCCCAGCCGGCTGCTCATAGACACCAGTGTTATTTCTGCAGCCTGAAAGACAGCTACTGTTGATAAAGCTGGGCTTGTAGCACATTGTCTACCTGACAACGATGGAAAGAGGCATCGATTATGATTTGACAACGTATCGCTAATGAGTTATTGATGCCGGAAGTTCACGTGAGCACGAGAAACTTACATTTTAATTTTTTCTGCCCATGTCCCTTTAGGGCCTCCGTAAAATTCAAACCAGGATCTCATCACTGGACTTTCCGCTCTTTACTCTCGACGTCAGACGCACTTTCACTGAAACTAGGACGCTCGTTAAAATGGATGAAGCGCGATTTTTAAGTCGAAGAGTCGAGAAAAGGAAAGAAACCCAACCTGACGTCTGAGTTCTGGCTTCATCCGAACGTTAACATTTAAGATCCAGTTACAGTGAAGGACAGAACGCCAGGTTAAAGACAACTGATTTGCTTCGATCAGTAACAAGCAGCTGGATTAAAGTTTGCCCACGTTAAGCTAAATTAAAGCCTCTGGTTTCAGTTAGACGCACTCCGACGAGCCACGCTGCAGCTTCATTTGAAGAAAAGTCAGCTTGAAATTTTCAGTTCTGACTATTTAAATGTTCACTTCTTTAAATCCAAACCACGATTCTGTCCCTAGACTTCCAGCTCTTTACGTTTCTTTGTTCTGTGCAGCAGAAAATTTAGAAGAAAGCTGGACGAGCTTTTCTGAAATCAGAGCATCCGATCTGTTTCACTGAGGGTTGACTCTTCAGCTCCCCGGCCTACTGAGCATGCTCCGTCGCGTCCTGCTTCCCGCTGCTTCTAGCTGCATGGAGAGGACTCCGTCTCCATCCCCCGTCCTCCTGTCCTTGCATGCCTTTTCCTTTTTCTTTACTTTTATTTTACGTCTCCATTCTGTTAATAATACATGAATGTCCTCTTTCCCTCCCCCTCCCCCTCCCTCTCCTCCCCCCTCCCCTCCCCTGTAGCTGTAATTGAACCCACCACCACTAGCGCTGTGTCAAGCCCAGGTCAGTATCTGTGTCACCCGCTGTACACCCGACCAGCACCGAGGCTCCCGCTGCCTCCCACTAAACCCATTGATTCCAATTGGCTGCCTGCTGGGTGTACAGCTTCACTGGATGCTCTCTCTTTATTTTGCATTCCTTTCTGCTTTACTTTCCGGCTTCTCCAACCCGCAGCCTGCTCCATCCCTCCCATCTCAACCCCTCCAGCGACCTCTCCATGCTCCTTGGTGCTTCTCATAACGCTGATGTTCTCTCCGGCTTCCTCGGAAAGCAGGAGAGGCTCTTTTGGTTTTGCTGTTTTCGCCTCCATCCCGCTGCTGTTTCCTCCCCTCTCCTCTGTTTCTGGTGCAATCAGCTGCCGCCTCTTTAACCTGATCTCCTGCTCGGCCGACTCAATGCCGCCCTTGTTTCCCTTCTCCTCTGCCGCTTCCACATTCCAGAGTAAATCCCTCCTGCCGGCCGCCTCTCCTGCCTCTCTGGTGGCTTTAAGCGAGTCACAGAATGTAATCTCTCATGCCGGTTACATTATTTTTTTGCTTAACGCCGAGTAGAGAGCTCTGAAACCTTCCAGCATGTATGTAATCACACGCCGCTAATCTGTTCCTGTGACTCTGCATCCAGCGCCGCGGATTCTCCACCTGCCCGCCCGAGCCCGGCGTAATTATCCATGGAGATTCTGTCAGATAACAAGTTTTAGAGCGAGCTCGGCGCCAACAAGCGGCCCTGAACTCTCATTTGACGTGACGCTCGCAGAACAAATGACAATTTCATGGTCCAAAGGAACGCCGGTGGTTCCAGCCGTGGAGATAAACCCGCTCCTCTCGCTCGGCTCCGGCTCGGAGTTAATTTTTTGACGGTCGCTAAGTGGATCTGCGAGGGGAGTTATTATTTCAGATCCCAGCAAACGGCTCTCTGTCCCGGCCGTTGTGTGATTAATTTTAATAATTAATTTTAACCGGTTATCATCTGCGGCGTTCGTTTCCCCCCCGCGCTGGGCTTTGGGAAGATGCTGAAAGTAAAACAAAGGTTTTTAACTGGAATCAGGAGATCTGAGGGGCAGGAGGCGTCTCAGTCCACTGATCAAAGGCAGAAAAATCAAATTACAAAGAGAAAACAGCTTTAATAGGAAGCATCAGTCACCGGGCTCCTGTCTCTAACCTCCCGCACCGGTTCGACTCTAATGGAATTCATCTGGGATGGGCCAGAATGCTATTGTGGAGGCTAATTAAATCCCATTTCCATGCTAGATATTAGCTTGTTTGACTCAGCGCTGATGTTTTAGAGACACAACAGCCCGAAGCCCACGAAGGAACGCTTAAATAGCAGGATTTAAACAAGACTCAGGAGGTCGAAGCAGAAATAAACACACTCCAGTGGCTGATTTAACCCACAAAACTAGCAAGAAGCTGCATTAGTCTTTAAAACCCTTCTTTATTCAAATGAAATAACCAGTTTTAAGCCTTGAAGTTCGTAAACCTGACTAAAGACACGATCTGTGACGCCTAGGAAAGAATCTGCTGACATCCAAACAGTCGAACTGCACTGTTCAGACAACACTGCCCTCTTCAGGGAGCTTCAGCACTGAACTGACGTCCTTCAGTTTGGGCAACGAGCTGCTGGAAGTCTGAAAGCTGCTGCTGGTCGACTGGTTGCTGCAGGAGGCGACGTCAGAGCTGGTTAGGATCGAGTTCTGTTTGTGTCTCCGATGAAATAACACACCAGGTCTGGCCTTAAGTTTGCAGAAATGGGAAGAAGGATGTGAAGAATGGGAGCTTTGATTCTGTTTTACTGGTTAATCCCCTGCAGGCTGTCGGCTGAAGGTGGAAATGAAGCATGCTGGTGTTTAAATCTGAGTCCTGGTGGCTCTGAAGCTGAGATCTGTTGAGTTTGAGACGTGTGTGTCGGATTGTTGTCGAGGAATATTCAGCTGGAGCCTTCAGCGTCGACCCTCAAGGCTCTAAAGTAGAACTATGAGTGGTTCCTTTAGCGCCGGGATGTAAAGTCCTACCGAGGTCCACCTGGGGAGGGTCGGATCACCTCTGACTCCGTGACAGATGGACGCCCATCTTCCTCCATCGGCCACCGAAGAGCTTCAGGCTGAGCAGCTGTGATCCTTCACCTCCACCCGGCCCGCTCCCACCAACGCCCACATCCACCCACGTGAACGACGCGCTGCCTGTTGTTCTGAGTCGCGCTATCAGCTGAGTCGTTGTGGAGACAGGTTCAGTCTGATGGATCAATACTCTGACGTCTGGACGTTAAATATAGAAACAGCTCAGTTCAGACTGGAGACGCTGCAGAAGGATGAAATAAACGCATCTACCTGCAGGTCACTCAGAGTTTATGACGTCTTATTGTCCTTTTGGCCGTGACTGATGAGTGCTGGTCCCCAAAGTAATCTTAGCATGAAGTCATGGAACCAAGTCTGCGTAAAATGATGCTTCTATACAACTAAACTGCTCCTCAGGTACATTTAGAGGGAAACATATTTTCTAACATATTTATTTTATTGTTGTTATTGATACTTTTATTTTTATATAACTTTTTAAAAATTATTATTATTATTTTTATTCAATTTTAGAATTATAGAATTTATTTTATTATTGTTATTGTTTCTTTTATTTTTTTTATATAACTTTTTGAATTTTTATTATCATTTATTATTTAATTTTAGAATTATAGAATTTATTTTATTATTGTTTCTTTTATTTTTAAATAAATTTTAAAATTTTTATTATTTTTTTAAATTCTATTTTATTTTTATTTAATTTTAGAATTATAAAATTTATTTTTTATTGTTGTTTCTTTTATTTTTATATAACTTTTAAAAAATGTTTATTATTATTTTTATTTATTTATATTTTTATTTAATTTAGAATTATAGAATTTATTTTATTATTGTTATACTAGTATTATTATTATATTATATTATATTATATTATATTATATTATATTATAATAATAATAATAATAATAATCCCTGAGGCTTATTCAAGTCTTTGGAATTTAAGCAGCAGAAAAAAATAAAAGACATAAAATAAAAATTAGTAGAAAAAATATAAACATAAGTAGAAAAGTTACCATTTAAAATGTAAAACTGTATATCATTCAATTAAAATAAAAATATACAGTGTAATAAATAACAATAATAATATAATGAAATCAATTATGTTATTATTATAGTAAAGATGCATTTTAACTGTAAAAATTAACACAAAGGAAAACATCTGTAGTTTTCCAGTTACTGAGTGTTAAATCCTGTCTGGTAATTTATTGTAATTTTTTTATATTTTACCATCTTTTTACTTCTTTACTTCTTACAGTGTGTGAGATAATCAGACTTAATACGTTGCTGCTGCTGCTGTCGTGTGTTTTCAGGTTTTAGAGGCAGATATAAAAGAGATAAATGGCTGTTGAAGGTTTATGGGATCATAAAACCTGGTCCAGGAAGGAGGAACCCTTAAGAGTTCTAATCCAGAACCACGTCCTGGGATTTTTAAGACGTCCTGATGTGGATGTTTAGAAATGAAGCCGACTTCCTGTTTGATTCAGATTCAGGGGTCAGATTTATGTCTTTATTCAGGGTCCAGGGTTCAAGACTCAGACCTGAATCCTCTCCTCGTCTCCTGCTTCCTTCGACTCTCCGTCTCCTCGTCTCCTGCTTCCTTCGACTCTCCGTCTCCTCGTCGGGTTGTTTATGTCGCGCTGCTTAAATCCTCCCCCCGTAAACACACGGCTCTGCGTTTCCTCTCTTAAGTTCCAGATTAATATTCCGTCTGCTGGATATCAGACCGACTGTTACTGGAGACGTCTCTGGTTCTGTCTTCAAACGGCAGCGTTTCCTAACTTCAGCCTTAATACATAATAAATCTGTGGCTTCGTGGAACTTCAGCAACTTCTCACTGTTTGTTTGTTTGTTTGTTTGTTTTGTTTATTCGGCCTCGGGGGCGGGGGATCGGGAGTTTAGATTCTGCTTCTCTCAGCCTGAATATCGCTTCTTATCCATTTAACGAAGGCAGAAATGAAGAAGTTCAGACCTCCAGGTTGAGGTTTATGCAGCTGCTCTTCATCTGATCTGCACCTTGGAGCAGGTTTAACACATCCAGGCTTCCTCTGAGTTAGCCGGCTCAACAAAACCTGAACCTCCGATCAGGTTCTTTGTGAACCGGGTTGAGGGCGTTTAACGTGTCATGTGACTCTTTCTCGGCACAAAACGGACCAATCATGTGCCGCCTTGTTGAATCAGAGGAAAAGAACGTTACAGTGGAGAGTCATGGGCAGGGGTCAAACAATCAGTACAGGCAAGCTGGGTTTGGTACAGAGGGGCACCGTGGTAGGAACATTTTAAGACGATTAGGAATGACGATGTACAGAACTGTTGAACTAAAACCTAGTACGAGTTTCCAGGGGAACTCCTGTTGTTTCTCACACTGGAGTCAGAGCTCAGGTTTGTCCGACGCCTCGTTCCTTCAAACACCTTCCAGCAGATCTTCCCCGCTCAGCTCCTCCAGTTCATCTGCTGTCGTCCTTTTGGCTCCTGGACGACGATTATTACCGATAACCTGAATGTGGGTCGTCCTCGGCTCACAGGAGGAACAACCATGAAGGGAAAAGACGCAGCGACGTGATCCTGATGTCCCTAGTGGGAGTCAGGAGGACGCATCATCATCATCATCATCATCATCATCATCATCATCATCATCATCATCGTCACCATCATCATCATCACCATCAGCTCAGTCTGTTTCCTGGACCTGCAGTGATGTAAAAACCTCCACTGATGCTCCGCGTGTTCTGGTGTTTGTCCTGATCAATAAATGATGCAGGATCTCTGAGGCCCAAACAGCTTTAAAAATACAAACACACATTTTTCATTTTGCACTTCTGGACTTCTGGAAAGTAATTAGTTATTTTAAATTTTGGTAGTAAGATTTCACAGTTAATACTGTATTTACAAAATATTGTTTTACATGTTTTGGCTGTTATTTTATGCAGTTTTCCACAATTCTTTATTGCATTTTTAAAAATATTTTACTGTATTTTTTTTACTGTTATTCTACCTGTTTTGTTAAATTACAGATAATAAACAGTAAAATTATAGAAAAAAGCTTTAATTTATATAAACTGCAAAGACAACTGTTGTCAAATTGAATATTTTGGTTGTTAAATTAAAGACATATCAGGATAAAATCCAACTAATCTGCATGTTAACTGTAGAAACATGAGGCCAAAGCTGTGAACGTCATCCTCTTCAGAATCTGTCTTCTTATTAATGGTAAATCCTTTGAAACCTTCAAATTTCTCAGTTCTTACTGCGTTGAAACCTGCAGTCAATGTTGTTGACGGTGATCAGCAGGACTCAGACAGCGCCTCCTGCAGGTCGGCTGAAGAACCACAGATGCAGACTTTTGTTTTCTTCTCCTGGAGTCGACTCATCAACCAGCTGTTCTGAAGTTAGCAGTGAACGTGATCCTGATGCTGGTAGAACCTCTGGTGAATATTCATGAAGTTCCTCTGATTCATTCTGTACATCCTGGACTCCGGTACACAGCCTCCACGTTACCCAGCATGCCCGGCGGCGGCCTCGCCCTCCTGGCCACAGTTAATCCTTTATCCTCTGCCTCCTGCTTCCTTATCGGTCCTCGGCGCTGAGATCAGGAGCTGCTCTCCAGAACAGCGACTCCTGTCTGGACGGTTCGTTTCACGGTGACCTTCAGCTCCGCTCCTGGATCTCCTCTGGATGTTCTGATAAGCAGACGGAGCTTCATCCATCAGACTCGACCTCCGGGTCCCTGAACAGGAAATAAAGGTTCTGCTCTGTGGAACCGGAAGCTTCACCGGCGGGACCAGAACCCGGTTCAACAGGACAGAAGACCAACAATAAATTCACATTAATGGAAAGTAAACTGGAAGAGAAAAGACCCAAGAGACTGCCGACAGAAAATAAATTAAAAAATAAAAAATAATACAATAAATAATATTCTGTTTACTAAAAGTGAAACTCTGGTACCAGAAAAAAAACAATAAACAAGAATAAAAATATATGTAAAATTTTTTTAACTATATGTTTTTTTATTGTGGACATTAATTACATTTTTACAGTAAATAAATCAGTAAATAACATCAGAGTAAAAATTAATTAAATACTTTATTTTAAAGTTTTGTCAATATTTAATAAACATGTTTTTTCATTAAAATAATGGTAAATATCGATAAAATAACAATATATTTTGCTAATTAAATTCAGTCAAAAACTGAACTGAAAAAAATGGATTTTAAAATTAGATATTATTTACTATTACTACTATTACTATTATTTATTTACAAGTTAACATGTAAATTAATATTTTTTTAGGCGAAAACAGTGAAAATCTGGAAAGTAGATTTAAATTTTTGCGGTATTTTTTCTAGATATTATCTGTAAATAAATAAACATAATAATAAGGAAATTCTGTAAAATGACTGTAAATAAAAAATCCTTAATTTAGATCATTTTTCTTTAAAAAATAAAAATAAATCTGAGTACAATAACAATATTTTTTGCTTATTAAATACAGTCAAAAACTGTAAAGGAAATAAAAACAAATAAATAAATAAATAAATAACTACTTATTAGAAAAATAGATTTCAATTTAGACATTATTTTCTATACATAATTATTATTTATCTTTTTATTTTACAATTTAACGTGTAAATTAATACATTTTTGGTGAAAACAGTGAAAATCCGTAAAATAACAGATTTTTAAAAATGTATTTTTTATCTACAAAATCCTTCTTTTAAATTAACTGCAAAAACTATTTACCATTAATATTGTAAAACTTTGTTGTTTTTTCTAGATATTATCTGCAATAAAAATAAGAATAAAAACAAGGAATCTGTAAAATAACTGATTAGAAATTATTTATATATTAAAATCCTTAATTTGCATAATCTTTCTTTCAATTACCAGAAAATATCAGTAAAATAACGATAATTTCTGCTGATTAAATACAGTCAAAACTATACAAAAAATAAATAAATAAATTAATAAATAAATTACCACGTATTAGAAAAATAGATTTTAAATTTGGACATTGTTTTATTTACATTTATTTTATTTTATTTATCCTTTACAGTTCACATTAAAATAGTAAAAAATCTGTCAAATATCAGATTTAAAAAAGAATAAAATCCTTAATATCTTTAATTTTTCTTTCAACTAATTGCAAAAACCTATTATCATTGATGAAACTATAGATTTTTGGCTTAATTAATTGATTAATTTATTATTAATCAGAATGTATATTAATATTTGTGTGTTTTTTTTTTTTTTTACCAGTCTTTAACCAACAGCCAGACAGACGGTATTTCAGCGTATTTCCAGTCTAATCTTGGGTTCCAGTCTTTGTATCTTCGCCTCCCACTGAGTTTTTTTCCATCGTCTCTGGAATCAAACCCTGTCGGTTTCTGGGTTCAGTCCATTGATCAGGACTCGACTACGTTCACGTCTGCAGCTTCCTGTGATGTCAGAGGGCTGGACGTGACGCTGCTGATCCTCCTAACGAGCTCTGATCAGCCCGGCGTTCTCTGGCTGATTGGTTCTATCAGCGTCTTTATTCCAGGCCCCAAAACGTCCCGAGTGCTGATGAGTCCGACGCAGACGAAGAGGCTGATTTAGGGCAGGGAAGCGAAGCGACGCCTTAATTAATTAATGAGGAGACGCTTCAGAGACGCTTCAGAGACGCTTCAGACAGGAAACACTTGGAGAAACAGAAGAAACAGATTAATATTGACTGTGAGGCTCTGAGTGTGGATGAAACACAGGACGGAGCAGGACGAGGCCAGGATCCTCCTGTTAACTACAGCAGATGATTCCTGCAGGAGGACGAGGCCAGGGTCCTCCAGTTAACTACAGCAGATGATTCCTGCAGGAGGACGAGGCCAGGGTCCTCCAGTTAACTACAGCAGATGATTCCTGCAGGAGGACGAGGCCAGGATCCTCCAGTTAACTACAGCAGATGATTCCTGCAGGAGGACGAGGCCAGGATTCTCCAGTTAACTACAGCAGATGATTCCTGCAGGAGGACGAGGCCAGGATCCTCCAGTTAACTACAGCAGATGATTCCTGAAGGAGGACGAGGCCAGGATCCTCCAGTTAACTACAGCAGATGATTCCTGAAGGAGGACGAGGCCTGGGTCCTCCAGTTAACTACAGCAGATGATTCCTGCAGGAGGACGAGGCCAGGGTCCTCCAGTTAACTACAGCAGATGATTCCTGAAGGAGGACGAGGCCTGGGTCCTCCAGTTAACTACAGCAGATGATTCCTGAAGGAGGACGAGGCCTGGGTCTCTCTAACCAGCGTGTCGCCATGGAGACGACCTTCTGCAACGTTAACATGTCTGGGATGTGGACAAGTAGAAAACTGACCTGTTTAACTGCTCCTCTGATCATCGTAGGCGTCTCCATGGCTCCATGTTGGCTTTTTTTTTTTTTAATTAATTTAAATTAACACCTCATTGGTGATTTTACTAAATATTATCTGTAATTTAACAAAACAGGAAAAATCTGTGAAATAATAGATTAAAAAATAAAATTATTTATTTTTATTACCAGTTTTCTTTTGGTGATTTAAAAACATTAAGCATTCTGTGAAAGATGTAAAGAGAACAAATGTCCATCTATAAATAATGTTTGTTTGTTTGTTTACAGTCAACCTGTGAATTAAACCTTTTTTATTTTACCAGATATTTACTGTAATTTAACAAAACTGTTTTTGACATTTTTCAGTCCTTAATATACACATGTAATATTCTCTTTCAAATAACAGCAAATATCTGTAAAATAATATTTTACACTGATTTAAATTTAGAAAAAATACTGTAATATTTACAGTCAAAGAATGCAAACCCCCCCCATTTATAGATAATATTATAATATATTATTTACAGTTTTGGCCTCTTTTTTTAAAAAGCCAGCATGTAAATTAATACTTTTTTGGTGATTTTACTAAATATTATCTGTAATTTAACAAAACAGGTAAAAATATGAATTTATTTTTAGTGACAGTGTTTTTTAATTTAAAAGCAGTAAAATATTCTGTAAACGCCCACATTTCCACCTATTAAACAGAGATAAGGGTAAAGGAGAGGGTTTTCTGTCTTTTCGTCCATTTAAATCCTCCCTGGCTTTAATTGGCTCTCTCACCGCGGCAGCAGGAGTGATTAATACGACGCTTCAGAGGGAAAGATGAGTTTTGGTTGCGGCCGGTCGACGTTTCCTGGAGCAGAAAATGGATAGTCATTTCCCCTTTATGGCCGCGGCAGAGACCCAGTCCTGGTCTATAATTGAGACACCAGGGTATATTCTCTTTCTGGACGGACTCTAATGGCGAGTGCATTAAGGAGGATGATTGAAGAAAGCCACACACTTACAGTAGAGGCCGCGCTAAATCAGAGGAGATGGCTTTTTTGGCCAATTTGTAGATTGCGGCGGGTTCACGCCGAGCAGCGCCTCAGGTCTTCCCTCTCTCTCATCTGCGCTGAGAGCTCTCGTCGGCAGAGTTAAATGGGTGTAATTTTCAGGTAAAAGACAGAACACTTTGAGCCGTAATGGAGATAAGGCTGTGGACGTGTTGTCAGGCCCTGTGGAAAAGGCACTTTCCAGGCCTGTCGCTTGTTACGAGGCTCCGCTCAGCGTCTCTCAGCTGTTTGGATCCTGAAAGGAGTCGAAGCGGCAGCATTATTAAGACGTCGGCTGGAGTCTGGAGGTTCAGTTTGTAGTTTATCTGAAGGGAAACCAGGATCCACTGAACTACATGTCTACAGTCGCCTCATCACGGTTCCCTGGTCTCACTGTGTCGCTGATGTTTGAATTGTATAGATCTAATTATGTATCACGGATAAAACAGATGAGTAAACAGAGACTCTATGGGAAACTCAGCTACTTCCTCTTGAGCTAGTTTGCCCATGTGACATCATACACGGCACGCTATTGGCTGATGGATGGGAGGCGACCAATCAGAGCGCTGCGTTCTGCATCCTGGGCTCTGATTGGCTCCGTAGCATCACCCTCCTCCGTCTCCAGCAGCGTTCAGCATCTGGCCTTGTCCGTTCCACTTGGACGTCTGGTCGCTGTGTTGGGTTTATTTCAGCTCTACGATGTCGAACAAACGTTCTGTAGCTTCTGGAACCGAATCCAAGCGTGGGGAGGGTTTATAAAGCCTTAGAATATATATAAATAATAACATACATATAAGGTCGCTACTTAGTGGGTTTTAACCTATCGTGGGGGTTCTGGAGTCTAACCCCCGCCGTAGACCAGGGACCTCTGTACACGTTTTAAAGGAAACCAAAGCTTTTCCTTCAGAATCGTTTCAGTTCAGTTTTGCTGATTGATCCTGTTCTTATAAAACTGCTGCTGTTCTGTTGGGCCTCATTTATTCTCATGTTATTGTCATTTACTGGCACAAGAATTTCCTTCAGGTTCAGTGCATTTCTATCTTAGCTTAGCATAGCTTATCTTAGCTTATTATATTGTATCTTATCTTAGCTTATTATATCGTATATTAGCTTATCTTAGCTTGTTATATCATATCTTGGCTTAGCTTATTATATCATATCTTAGCTTATTATATCATATCTTAGCTTATTATATTGTATCTTAGCTTAGCTTATTATAACGTATCTTAGCTTAGCTTATTATGTCATATCTGTGTCCTTTTTCATCTCCTGTTAAACTTTAATAAGATAAATGTTCTTTAAAGTTCTCTCTTAGGTTCTCTTTGTTCTACTGAACAGTAAAGACGAGGGGAACCGAACCTTTCGATTCACTTTCAGTATCACTTCCATTATGCACCAGTGGATGTAAACGTTATATTTACATTTATATTTATATTTAATTAATTATAGTTATTTAATGAGGTTATATTTATACCTGCAGTACAGTGAAATTTCATCTACTGTTAAACAATAAAGAAGATAAAATAGATTTTAGGACGGGATCATGAAGATTAACGTTTAGAGGTTAAGAAAATACATAAAATCTCATTATTAGTAGGTCAGTGTTCAGAAACGATGAGAACATAAGAACCTATTTTAAATAAGAACCTATTTTAAATAATCCTCTCTAATGGTTATCATCATTTGTTTTGGTCGGCAGTGAGAACTTCCATTAAGGAGAAGCAGGGAGGTCGTATTTCATACTTATTACTGGAAATGTTCCTTCAGACGACGCTGTGACTGTTCTACACGAGAACATGGACCTGAAATAGAAGATAGGAAACATAGGAACATATAAACATGTGAGAAATATAACACGTTAAAATATAGTTTGTACTAGAAAAATAAATATACAGAGAAATAAGTAGTGATAGTTTTGTTGTTGCCCAGAGAAGAATGTAGTTACAGTACAGAACATATATGTAGATTAATGCATGTGTGTTTACTGTATGTAGTAAATATGAGTCATGTGACTGCAGCAGATCACTGGTCATGTGATCATGTTGGATCCTGATAAACGTCGGACCTTCAGCAACACGTCTTCTTCTGCCTCCTCCTCTTGCTCCTCCTCCTTGTTCATCTTCTTCTTCCTCCTCCCTCTTCATCCTCCTCCTTCTTCTTCCTGCTACTCCTCCTCATCGTCCTCCTCCTCCTCTTCCTCCTTCTTCTTCTTCCTCCTTCTCCTCCTTGTTCTTCTCCTCCTTCCTCCCCCTCCTGTTTCTTCTTCTTCTTCCTCCTCCTCTTCCTTCTTCTTCCTCCTCTTCCTCCTCCTTCTTCCTCCTCCTCCTTCTTCCTCCTCCTTGTTCTTCCTCCTACTCCTCCTCCCCCTCCTCCTCCTCCTCTTCCTCCTTCTCCTTGTCCTCCTCCTCCTCTTCCTTCTTCTTCCTCCTCTTCCTCCTCCTTCTTCTTCCTCCTCCTTCTCTTCCTTGTTCTTCTTCTCCTCCTCCTACCCCCCTCCTTCTTCCTCCACCTCCTCCTTGTTCATCTTCTTATTCCTCCTCCTCCCTCCTCATCCTCCTCCTCCTCCCCCTCCTCATCCTCTCTCCTCCTTCCTCTCCTCCTTCCTCTTCTCCTCCTCCCCCTCCTCCTCCCTCCCTCCTCCTCCCCCCTCCCTCATCCTCTCTCCTCCTTCCCTCTCTCCTCCTTCCTCTTTCTCCTCCTCCCCTCCCTCCTCCCCTCCTCCTCCCCCTCCTCATCCTCTCTCCTCCTTCCTCTCCTCCTCCTCCCTCCTCCTCTCTCCTCCTTCCTCTTCTCCTCCTCCCCCTCCCTCCCCCTCCTCCTCCTCCTCCTTCTTCTTCCTCCTCCTTCTCTTCCTTGTTCTTCTTCTCCTCCTTCCTCCCCCCTCCTCCTCCTACCCCCCTCCTTCTTCCTCCACCTCCTCCT